>SJYV01054038.1:0-25889 GCA_006410875.1 Neotragus pygmaeus | reverse complement strand
ATGATGCTATATTCTTGTTTCATTCACCTGCCAAGAGAGTATATATAGCAGGTATTTAGTAATTATTTATTTAATAAATGAATGTAAGACAACAAACAAATAAATGAAACTACAAGAATGGGCCATCTAAATTAAAATAGCCACCCTTACTATTAACATTATTCTTTCTTTGGCTGCTACAGAAGCAAACTAGCTGATAAGACAAATCAATCTGGTGATTTAATAAATTCCAATCTAAGTCATACCAGTAGTAGGAAACATCATCAAACACTCAAATGTGTAAGATACAGCAACAACACAGAGAAAGTTTCTAAGTGGCCCTAATGTGAAATGATCCAACTACAATATAAAGGAATGTATATTATATATAAACATGCATAGATGTGGTTAAAGCATTTATACAGTATTCTCTCTAATACCAAGCTACCCTATGAAATAATGTGCAAAAACGGCAAGTACAATATTAGACATTATAAAATCAAAGCAATAACAGAAAAATTGTTCATGAAGTTAATGATTTTATCTAAACACTAAGACTGATTGATAAATTTGAATGCATCTCAGTATTAGAACAAATTGATTCTAACTGTTAAGGTATTAGTTTGATGTTTCATAGAGAACAGTTCTGAATAAATATATTTATCTAGTGTCTGGATGCTCAGCATTGTGTGACTGAAAAGAAAACAAATTTTTTGAGAAATTACAAATTTGTGATTCTTTAAATTACACATCTTAATTGGATCAAGTTCTTTTTTAGTATTTTCTTATTTTTCATTCTGCATGTATTGAACAGAACACTTAACATTTTTTTTTAGAAAACATCTTCACTATAGTTACTTGAATAATATCCTAAGAGAATTTAAAATACAAAATTAAGTTTCAAACGTCCTTCTTCACTTAGGAAAAATGATGTGAAAACCAGGCCATCTGCTGAGATACTACAGTTACATTTGGCCCTCAAAAAGTGTTTGTCTGCTTTGCTTTAGCACCCTGTTGGATTACAAGCCCACAAAACAAGTTCACCTTGATCTTTCACTTTAAATACAAAGTATCTCAGGGACAAAATTTGACATAAATATAAACCTGTGACGTTACCAGCCGAAGAAGGCTGAAATAAAACAGGACTCCAAGTGCAATTACAATAAAACATTAGAAGTGCCAGAAACACGAGTCTTGAAGCTGTATCAGCCATAAAGAATGGCAAACAGTGACTCTCCTGAACAGAATGAAAACCACTGTTCAGCGATCAACAGCAGCATCCTACTAACACCGGGCAGCCTCCCCACCCTGACCCTATCTGGAAAGATCCGAGTGACAGTTACTTTCTTCCTTTTTCTACTCTCCACAATTTTCAACACTTCTTTCTTGTTGAAACTTCAGAATTGGACTCAAAGGAAAGAGAAGAGGAAAAAACTCTCGAGAATGAAGGTGCTTTTAAAACACTTGACTTTAGCCAACCTGCTGGAGACCCTGATTGTTATGCCACTGGATGGAATGTGGAACATAACTGTTCAATGGTATGCTGGAGAGCTCCTTTGCAAAGTCCTCAGCTATCTGAAGCTTTTCTCCATGTACGCCCCCGCCTTCATGATGGTGGTGATCAGCCTCGACCGCTCCCTGGCCGTCACCAGGCCTCTAGCAGTGAAAAGCAACAGCAAGCTTGGACAGTTCATGATTGGCTTGGCCTGGCTCCTCAGTAGCATCTTTGCTGGACCACAGGTAAACCAATATTGCAAACTTTTTATGGAGATTACAGATTTTCTATCTAAATCTGAATGAAGGTCTTGTCAAAGGTAGTATTGTATTATCTCTGAGAGCATGGGCTCTGGAAGTCAGAGGGTGAAATTTAATCCTGACTCTGCTGTTACCTTTGGCAAATGTCTTAACCTCTCTGGGTTTCAGGTCTTGCATTTATAAAATGGAGGTAATGTCTATTTGATGCACCTTTGTAATGATTAAACAAATAACTTGTTAAGTTTTCTATCATACTCTGCTGTTGCTGCTGCTGCTGCTAAGTCGCTTCAGTCGTGTCCAACTCTGTGTGACCCCATAGACGGCAGCCCACCAGGCTCCCCTGTCCCTGGGATTCTCCAGGCAAGAACACTGGAGTGGGTTGCCATTTCCATTGCCATCTCCAATGCATGAAAGTGAAAAGTGAAAGGGAAGTTGCTCAGTCGTGTCCGACTCCTAGCGACCCCGTGGATTATAGCCTACCAGGCTCCTCTATCCATGGGATTTTCCAGGCAAGAGTACTGGAGTGGGGTGCCATCATACTCTGGTACACAGTAAATGCTCCCTCAAAATGAAGCTATTCTCAAATTTGAACTCATCCTCATTTGATTCTTCCATCTACATTTTCTTTTACTCTGGTTGACATGGTAAATTGGGAGAATCTTAAGGAAAAATAAAATTTGCATAGGTAGAACGTATGCATAACTTGTTTTATTTGGAACTTCTTGAGTCTTCTGTTGTTGCAGCATAGAAAGAACTATCCTTAATTAGTATGTTCTGCAGTTTGCAGCTGGGTGGGATTGAATAAAAGGAAATGTGGGGCATCGTAGACGATTGGATATTTGAACATTTCCCTGAGGTTGACTTGAGCTTTATCTGGAGGTAGATGAGACTGTAACAGGCTGTTAGCAAAACTCTGTGACTATTGGTGCAGGCAAGGCCTCTCCTTCAGAAAGCAGATAGCCCTCCAGACTGTCTTTATCAGAGGCACTCTGGTTGATGGATCTTCAGAATCTGCCTCTTCAACTGTCAAATCTCTGAAGAAGACGATGCAATCTTGAAAATGGCAAAGATGACCAAATTGTCTCTATGTGTGTGAATGTACCCTGTGACGAATCCAGGAATGTGTCAGGAAGTCAGAGTTTACCATGATCCTCCAAAAATTGTTACTACAAATAGACATTTATCTAGAGATTCTAAACTAGCCAGCTGGCATAAAAACAAACAAAAAACAAACAAACAAACAAAAGCTGCCACATAGGATGTACTAAATAGTTCAGGACACTAGGAAGTTAGATAACTATATTCTCCCACCAATTCTTCACTTAACATTTTTTGTATATCAGTGTGTGTTTTATGGCAGAAAAAACCAAAATGCTTTTATTTCCCTGGAGAAAAGTATATTAAAATTATTCTCACAGTGACTGCATATATAAGAATTAATTTAGCAAATATGTCACTTAAATAAGGTTACTTAGCAAAGGTTTATGCTCTGAAATTTTTCATTTTATTTCTTTGAACTATGAGTGAGGTGTATTTGTGTGTTGTTCAATTTTCTTAGAGAAGATAAGCACAAGTTGGGTTCCTAACACTGAACCAGGTACTGATGAAACAAAGACAAAAAAATGTCATTCATTTATAGAAATAAAACTTATACAAAATGAATACAACTATGTGCAAAAAAGTTTTCAAGCCTATTACCAGTGTAAGAAGAGAGAGAGAGAGATGAATTATTAAAGTTAAAATGGTGAGGGAAGGGTAAAAGTAGGATAAACTGAATTTTTTTTAAAAGGTCTTTAACAATTTTATGAATGCTTATATAATAGGTCTTATGCTTAGTTGCTCAGTCGTGTCTGACTCATTGTGACCCCGTGGACTGTAGCCTGCCAGGCTCCTCTGTCCATGGGGATTCTCTAGGCAAGAATACTGGAGTGGGTTGCCATGCCCTCCTCCAGGGAATCTTCCCAACCCAGGGATTGAACCCAGGTCTCCCACACTGTAGGTGGATTCTTTACCAGCTGAGCCACAAGGGAAGCCCTAAAGTGAGTTTTTAAAGATGAATGTATTTGAATGGAAAAAATAAGCCGAGGATCAAATGTATTTTTCAGCAGAAGTTGTAAAGTGATTAATTTTCAAAGGAGACTTGTTTGGCTGAAGGGACAGATTGACCAGTAGCAGGAAATTAGATTTCATGGTTGCTGCCTTTCCTTTGACCTCATGCACAGTTTCTTTGTCAGAAAACATTGTAATTGTGTACTTGTTTGTCTTTGCCATTATGATATGTGCTGCTACAACAGTGCAAACTGTTGTGTTCAATTTAATTCATATTCATAATACCTAATAAGACACTCAACAAAAATATAAATTTTAAANCAGTTTCTTTGTCAGAAAACATTGTAATTGTGTACTTGTTTGTCTTTGCCATTATGATATGTGCTGCTACAACAGTGCAAACTGTTGTGTTCAATTTAATTCATATTCATAATACCTAATAAGACACCCAACAAAAATATAAATTTTAAATGTTTGGATCCTCTGGCTCCACTTCAGATCAAATAGACCTTTCACCTTTTACTAAAATGAAAACAAAGTTTGGACAGATGAATCAATAAATGGAGGTGGAATGGATGTATATAACAGAAGATAGCTGGGGGAAATTCTGAGAACAATGTGGAAGCCATATAACTTTCATGAGTCTTACTCAAGGATTAAATGATTTTTTTGTTTTTCTTCATTTTCAGTTTTTTGAGAAACAGTCTGTATATATCACCATATAGATTTAATGTATACAGCATGATAGCTTGATTTACATATAATGTGAAATGATTAACAAAATAGTTTCAGCTAACTTCTTACATCATCTCATATTGACACAATGAAAAGAAAAGTTTTCTTTCCTTGTGATGAGTACTCTTAGGATTTACTCTCTTAACAACTTTTCTAAACATCATACATCGGTGTTAACTGTGGCCATCATGTTGTACATTATTAAAATGATGTACATAAGAAAATTTACATATGGCTCACAAAATATGGTATTATTGACGCTATTTCATTTTGTAAAACAAATGACTCATTCTTGCTTTCAATAGCACTTTAAATTGATAAAGCACTTTGCTGATGTTTCCTGAAAGACCTCACATTCATAATCTTATGTGGTATTTATACCTGTGCTATTATCCCCATTTCACATAAAAAAGATCATTCAAAGAGAACCTTTGAAATCAATGTCCTTCAAACCTTCTTGACAGTAATGGAAAGAAAGAAATACATACTACATAAAGACTTTATCTCTCATAGATCTATAATTGAGAAAAGTTTTCATAAAATAAATACTCTATTCTGTTCCATTTCATTTATTACTGATTACAACCAACTGATGGGTACAACTCAGTTTGAAAAGTATTCACTTAAAAGGATTAATTTTTTGCCCAATGCCTGTTGAACTCCTGTCTCTTTGTTAAGTCCAGTTTATCTTTTTATTATAGCTCTCTGCTCTTTCTCTCTGAGTAAAAGAGGCTTAAACCCTGTGACTAATGTTATGTGTGCGTGATGGGGAAGACAAGAGATAGGAAAGGCTTTTGATTTCCAGGCTGTGTGACACAGTGAGTACAGCTCATGCTTCACCACGCTCCACAAAGCCCATTGAAAAAAGCACATCCTGTTGTGGCTAATTTAAAAGGAGTTTGAAAGGATGACTTTTAATTTTCATCCTTTGTTGTTGTTCAGTTGCTCAGTCATGTTCCACTCTCTGCGACCCCATGAACTGCAGCACACCAGACTTCCCTGTCCTTCACCATCTCCCAGTTTGCTCAAAATCATGTCCATTGAGTCAGTGAGTGATGCCATCCAATCATCTCATCCTCTGTCATCCCCTTCTCCTCCTGCCCTCAATCTTTCCCAGCATCAAGGTCTTTTCTAGTGACTCAGCTTTTTGCATCAGGTGGCCAAAATATTGGAGCTTCAGCTTCAGTGTCAGTCCTTCTAATGAATATTCAGATTGATTTCCTTTAGGATTGTATTCTTCCTTTGGTATATATATAATGGATATTCTATCACTTGATTAATTCATGCTAGGTTGGAAAAAAAAAAAAAACTAACAAGCTAGTTGTCATGTTCCCAGGAACCTGAGAATTTATGACATTTTGCTAGAGTTCATAATGACCAACCTTCAAACTGACCACCTTGCTTTTCCACCTTGCTGATCACCTCAGAGTTATGTCATGGTTTGGGGATATATTTCCAGAACTTTCAGTGTACTGTAACCAAAATTTTATATTTTTGCTTGTAATTGAATTTTATTTAAAATGAAATTCTGTGTGGAGCTTCAATAAATGAAACAGATAGAAGTGGAGTTGCTCTGATCAAATAGGGATAAGGGAACCCCAGTCCTCTGACCATTCACTGGCTCCAGTACTAGTCTCTGAAGACCTCAGATATCCCTGCAAGTCTGAAAGGCAGTGGGATTTAAACAAAGCTGGTTTCAAATCTCAGTGCTGTCTTTTATCAGCTAAGTAAATTACTTAACCAAGTTTAAAAGGGTCACTGTAAAAAGTGCTATAATGAGTAAGATATACACAATCACACTCATAAAGAATAAGATATACACAATCATATACACAAATCAATGCATTACTATTCATTCCTTCCCTTTTTCCTACCTCAATTACTTCCTTCATAATAGCACTTTTGAAGTCAGGAGGAAAAAGTATTAGGGAACTATGAGTGTGGAAATAAAACAATTATTTAAGAAACAGCAAACAAAATTGCTTATGTAAAGATTGCTTCAAAAAATTATGACATTTATTCTGACTGATAAGTAAATTGGGCAAATGTCCTCCCTAGTTACTAAGATGTCTTATTCACTCTAAAAGCTTTATATGCCAGAGCATAATGATTCAAGTCTTGGAGGTATTGTTTCTAAAAGTAGGATAAGAAAGGAAGAAAAGGAGGAAGGGAGAGGAAGGCAAGGCAAGACAGCCAACTAGTCTTGAAAGGATATCTGACTTAAGACTGACTGTGGTTAGGCTAGCAGGTGCATGTTACGGAGAAAACATTTCCTGAATTTGGTGTGTCCATATCTAATTAAAAAATGCAAGGTTTCTGATGACTCTCATCTAAGACCACAAGAATTCCAGAGCAGCTGATTATTTGCAGATAGAGTTTACATCACTAGTTTGTCTATGCTACTAGGGAGAATTATATGTTGACAGCTTTTTAACTCCGTAGGTAATCCAGGTCTGTAGAGAAAATGCAGTCACCCTCGATATCCCCAGGGGATTGGTTCCTAGACATCCTCCTTCCCCACCATTGTGGCCTCAGATAAGAAATTTCCCAGATGCTCAAGTCTCTTCTATAAAATACGGTATAGTATTTGCCTGTAACCTATGTACACCCTCTTATATAGTTTAAATCATCTATAGATTACTTATAATACCTAATACAATGTAACTGCTGTGTAAATAATTGTAAATACAATGGAATATTATATAGACAGTTGCTGGAGCTTTTCAAGTTCAAGTCTTGCTCTTTGGAACTTTCTAAAAAAAAATTTCTGATTATTTTTCCATCTGCAGTTGAATCTGCAGATGTGGAACCCAAAGATTTGGAGGGTCTGTTGTATATGAGTATTCCGTTATTCTTTGGTGTGAAGATGTGTGGTCTGAATAAATGTGGAGGCTTGCCTGTGACAAACAGAAATTTACAATGCTGGCAGGCTCTTCTGAACTTAACAAGCAGCTTGTGCATGCTCTGTCCATGCTGCCACTTCAGTCGTGTCTGACTCTTTGCAATCCTATGGACTGTAGCCTGCCAGGCTCCTCTGTCCATGGAATTCCCAGGCCAGAATACTGGAGTGGGTTGCCATGCCCTCCTTCCCGATCCAGGGATCAAAGCAGCATCTTTTATGTTGCCTGCATTGGCAGGAGGGTTCTTTACCACTAGTGTCACCTGGGAAGCCCCACAAGCAGCTTAAATTCAATAAATACTCATTACATGTGTACAATATGTCAAAAATGTTACTGGAACATAGTAATAGCATACTAGTAGCAGAAATAACAATAATGGTGATGATGATTTTGATAGATAATAGTTATTCAGTACATAAATATGTGCCAGAAATTGTGTTAAACGCTTCTGTGTTGCTTTTTTTGTTTGTTTTGTTTCTGGTCTTGCTGCGCAACTAGCAGGATCTCAGTTCCCCTAGCAGGATTGAACTTGGGCCTCAGCAGTGAAAGCCCAGAATTCTAACCACCAGGATTTCCAACCTGCTTGGAAAATTACATGAACAGAAGAGCCTGGTGGGCTATAGTCCATGTGGTCACAAAGAGTTGGGCATGACTGAGCAACTGAGCATGCATGCATATCATTATATCACAGTGTGCAACACTGTCTTTTTCCTCTAAGAGGCTAGAGGAGGAAAAGGCAGGAAAATCTTAAGGTGAGAATAAATAGTTAAGTGATATCAGGAAAAATATGGTGTAAACTTATAAATATGTAAACATATGCAATATATATTTATAAATTGTGTGCCTCAAAAAAATTTTTAAGAATGTCTAGGATTTATATAGTGCTAACTGTGGGCCAGGCATTACTCTAGGTGCTTTGCAAGTATTTGCTTGTTAATTATCATAACAGTCTCTGGAGTTAAATGCTATTTATATCTCCCTAGCCCACCAGGTTCCTCTGTCCATGGAACTCTCCAGGCAAGAATACTGGAGTGAGAAGCCATTCTCTTCTCTAGGGCATCTCCCCATCTCTGGGATCGAACCCGGGTTTCCTACCTTGCAGACAGATTCTTTACTGTCTTAGCCAGCACGGAATCCCAAGAGGAACCTAAAGCATAGCATCTAAAGATAATCATCTTTGGAAAGATTAAGTCATGGTGTCACTAGTATGGGGTAAGGCAAAGGTTAAAAATTATATGCTAAGAGGAATACCATCTGCAAGTAACTGTAAAGGTGGAGAACAAACTGCTATTGTTTAGGACAAAATAAACACTGATGAGAACTGGGGCCAGGCATGGGAGAGGAGAAACAAAGAAATTTTTAAAATATCATCCAAGTATGAAAGAATCACCGGAAGTAAAGTATATCCCTATATTAATCATTCAAATGAACATGATCTTGGAGTTGAAAATAAACTGAATGAAGCCTAAAACAAATTAGTTTGTGGATGAGTAAAATTCTGAATTTTCATAACACTGTAACTCTCCTTTGGAACTTGTCACAGTCTATTGAGTATTGTAGTTGTCACATACATGCTGTATCTCCCCTAAGAAATATTTAATTCCTTGATAGCACGATATATTTAGTTCATCTTTCATGATAGAGTGTACCTAGTATAATTTTATGATCAAGGAGTTGCTTTAAAAACAAGCATTCATTACATAAAGATGAAAACCAAATTCAAATCATGGTACTATAAAGTCGTTTTCATTGAAAGATTCATAACTTAAGAATATGAACTATTAAAGTGAAAATGTGACCCAATGCAGAGCAGAAAATCAAATTCAGATTATCTGGTTCCAAGGCTGACTAGGGAGATGGAAAGAAAAAAGGGTTTTTAAGAATTAGAAGACTCAGGGTCATGAGAAAAAACACTTCCAAAGATTTCAATTCACAACACCTGTTGGGTCAAATGTAAAACTCAACTTTAAATAAGGACAGTTTGCAAAGAAGTATGGAAAACTGAAAGGGTCACTTTGTAACATGGAAAAAATTGATCTGGATTATAAAACAGAATTAGCTGAATTTGCTTTTCTTGACTTTAAGATCGATAATATTATCATTGGGCGCCCTCTAGTGGATTAACTTAAAAATTCTTGTTTGTCCTTGAAGCTGAAAAGATCACAAACTGAAAATCAGCATTTTAGTTACAAATAAATACGCTTGTATTTTATATTATACGTACTTAGATCTTATTATACCTGTATTTATTTTACTATATTTTATATTTATTACAGTTTTTCTACTCTACAAACAAAGAGGAAAAACAGTATTTTTTAAGGTATACTCTTTCCACTCTGCCACCCCCAAAAGGAAAGAAATTCTGAGCTTATTAACTAAATGGAATTTAAGTTTACTAATTCAGTGAACAACTAAATGAATACTGTCTCTCACTTGCTTAAAACTTTAAAAAAAAAAAAAAACCTTGCAACATTTTTGTTTGAATTAACTTGTTATCAGTTTTAAAGCTCTTGGGCACTCTTATCTCTTCATTTTAATGATGTTTTGTGGTAAAATGAACTTTTCAGTAGAAAATTTTGGAAATTATGAGGTAAGAAATGTGCTTGACAAATTTCGAAAGAATGAATAAATGTCAACTAGAACTTGTGAAAACCACTTGCATTGTTTCCTTAATTGTTGACTCAATTAGTTCTTTTTTTAATATAATTTCACACTTAGGGAAAGGTTGCAAGAATCATACAAAGGTTTCTAGGATACTTTTCCCTCAGATTCCCCAAATATTAACATTTTGCTACATTTGCTTATTTGTTTATTCTCTCTCTTGAATGTATGTTTTTATGGATTATTTAAAAGTTCAGACATGATGTCTCTCTCAATACCTCAGTGTGTATTTTTTCTAGCACATAAGTGCAGTATAAAGTATCAAAATCTGGAAATTAACATTAATACAGTACTACTGAGTGCCAAAGAATTGATGCTTTTGAATTGTGGCGTTGGAGAAGACTCTTGAGGGTCCCTTGGACTGCAAGGAGATCAAACCAGTCAATCCTAAAGGAAATCAGTCCTGAATATTCATTGGAAGGACTGATGCTAAAGCTGAAGCTCCAATACTTTGGCCACCTGATGCAAAGAACTGATTCCTTGGAAAAGACCCTGATGCTGGAAAAGATTGAAGGCAGGAGAAGGGGATGACAGAGGATGAGATGGTTGGATGGCATTACCAACTCAATGGACATGAATTTGATCAAGCTCCAGGAGTTGGTGATGGACAGGGAAGCCTGGCGTGCTGCAGTCCATGGGGTTGCAGAGTCGGACACAACTGAGTGACTGAACTGAACAGTACTACCATTTAATCTATATGCCCTATTCATATCTCAGCTGTCTCAATAATAACCCCTTTAATGAAAGAAAATTCAAGATTATGTGAGAGGTTGTCGCCTTGTCTCTTTGCTTGCGTGTTCAGTCGTGTCCAANTGAACTGAACAGTACTACCATTTAATCTATATGCCCTATTCATATCTCAGCTGTCTCAATAATAACCCCTTTAATGAAAGAAAATTCAAGATTATGTGAGAGGTTGTCGCCTTGTCTCTTTGCTTGCGTGTTCAGTCGTGTCCAACTCTTTCTGACCCCATGGACTGTAGCCTGTCAGGCTCTTCCATCCACAGAATTTTCCAGGCAAGAATACTGGAGTGGGTAGCCATTTCCTACTCCAGGGGATCTTCCCAACTCAGGGATCAAACCTGTGTCTTCTGCATTGACGGGCAGATCCTTTACCACTGAGCCACCTGGGAAGCCCCATTGCCTCTTTAGTCTCCTTTAAACTAGAACAGTTCCTTGGTCGTTCTTTGTATTTCATGACACTGACATTTGTGAAGAATGCAGACAAGTTATTTTGTAGAATGCCCCTCAATTTGTCTGATATTTTCTTGGGGGGTATATTCAGGTTGTGCACTTGTCAACTGAAAAAAATCTACAACCTAAATGTTGAGAAATATGGTTTATTCAGTAGACTTTTGAGAACTTGAGCCTAGAAGACAGTCTCTCAGATTGCTCCCAATTCCTAAGAGGCAACGGAGGAGCCAGGACTTTTTAATAGGAGGCTTCTTTGCAACAAAAACCTGGTAGTCAGAACATCAGAAGATTATTGCTAATTAAAGAAAAACCATACATCTCAAGTTAATGAATGTAGCGCTTTTCTAAGTACAGAAAGATGCAAGAGTTTGGGCTTATTGAGATCATTCCTTTGATACCTCACCTTAATGATCTAGGGCCATGTTTCTACTTTTCTCCATCCTGAATCCACTCCTTAGGGAGCACTCCTGAGGGCAAGTGCAGTGGCTAATAACTTGATGGCCACAACATCCTTTGTTTACTGATATTGTAGGCAACATTCTTTGTCTACATTGTTGTTGTTTCACCCAGTCGTGTCTGAGTCTTTGTGACCCCATGGAGTGCAGCACACCAGGCTTCCCTGTTCTTCACTATCTCCCAGAGCTTGCTCAAAATCATGTCCATTGTGTCAGTGATGCCATTCTACCATCTCATCCTCTGTCATCCCCTTCTCCTCCCACCTTCTATCTTTCCCAGCATCAGGGTCTTTTCTAATGAGTCAGTTCTTCCCATCAGGTGGCCCAAGTATTGGAGCTTCAGCTTCAGCATCAGTCCTTCCAATGAATACTCAGGATTGATATCCTTTAGGATTGACTGATGTGATTTTTAACAAAAACATGAAAGAGGTGACTCTGAGTTCTTCTCAACGCTTTCTAGAAGGAAGCAGATACTGTCAATCTGTCCCATTATTGGCAATGTTAGCTTATTTGGTTATTTCTCTACTGTAAAGTTACTATTTTACTGTTTATAATGCAACGTATCCTACAGGTAGATACATTGAGATGACATAAATAAACTACTCTCCTCAAGCCTACACCCATATTTTTACCATTCATTGGTGATTCTTGCCTGAATCAGTTATTATTATAGTAATTACAAAATGGTAATCACTACTTCCATTGTATCTTTTACATTTACCAGCTGGCTTTCTGTATAGTAAAGAGCTTTTTCCTTTCCCCATGTATTTGTTATTCTGGCTTTGTCATTTACATCAGCATGAAGTCATGGTTTCTTTATTTGAACTCATTCTTTTCTATGAGGGGTTGTTTGTTTTCATGCTTAAACTATCCCAGATTTGGCCAATGGGACCTCTTTCAAGCTGGTGCCTGAAATGTTTTCACATGCTCCATCATTCTCTGGGCATTTCCAGACTTTTTGGCACAGCAGGTGTTCCAACAACTTATTGTGCTTTGATTGCCTCAGCCTTGGGATCAGGCACTTCACCAATGAGCTCTGATTCCTTTTGGTAAAGAATGATACTAAAAATAAGATCTGGGTACTGGAGAGCGGGGTATGCTCACTGCTACTTAGATGACATTCTTAGCCTCTCTCCACACAGAGCTAGAATAAATGTATGTACATGTACACACACACACCTTTTATAGAAATTTCCCTCCCTCTTTTTTTACTACCGTATGGGACTCCATTGTGTAATCCACCATAGTTTATTCAGCTGCTGTTCTATGAATTAGTATTTAGATTATTTTCAATGTTTTACACATAAACAATGCATCAGTGAATAATCTTGTGCATATGTATTTTCATATAATGAAAGTAGGGGTGTGTCTTCATGGAAAAATCCTGAATGTCAGATTGCTGAGTCAAAGGTAAGTACAAATGTATAGTAATTATTGCCAAATTCCTCTCAATGGTTGTACCAATTTGCGTGCCCATTAGCAATGTATAAGAGTCTCTGTTTCCCTATAACCTTGCCATGAGAGTGTATTACTGTTTTTTCTTTTTTTTTTTAATTTTGCCAGACTTGATAGTGGGAAATGGCATGTCAGTGTAGCCTTGATTGATTGACACTGCCTTTATCATAATAAGGTTGAAACTATGTTTCTATATACTTAAGGGTCACTATTACACCCTTTTTTAATGAACTGTCTGTACATGTTTCTGGCCATTTTAATGAGATCTTATGTCTCAAAAATAAAATTTAAATATTTATTTTGAGGGCATATTCTAAATGCCAGACAGTTTTTTTGTGTGTGTGCTGCATATTTAACAATAAAATCACCTGCAGAGTTTACTCATCATAATAGCATCTGAAATTGAAATACACAGGAGGTTTAAATCTTTCGTTGGTGATTGTTCTGCAAGGCTGAAATAATTTTGGAAGAAATTCAAAATGCTACAGATCCATTCACATTACCCAAACATATTTTAAGTAAAGATCCACTTACAACTTTTTGTAGAAAAGGCAAAAGCCAAATGTCAAGAAGCTTAGCAGTTGCTTTGGGCAGAAGAGAAAACATTCAAGAAAACTTGCAAACATTGTTTGAAAATAAGTAATATCCCTTTTTAATTTTTTTAATTTTCTCCTACAGTTATACATCTTTGGGATGATCCATTTAGCAGATGACTCTGGACAGACTGAAGGTTTCTCTCAATGTGTAACACACTGCAGTTTTCCACAGTGGTGGCATCAAGCCTTTTATAACTTTTTCACTTTCAGTTGCCTCTTCATCATCCCTCTTCTCATCATGGTGATCTGCAATGCAAAAATCATCTTCACTCTAACAAGGGTCCTTCATCAGGATCCCCACAGTATGTATTTCTCAGATTAATTGTGGATGGACAATTGTTAATGGCAATACTCAAACCAGAGAATCAGAGTGGCACTTGCTGTGCCAGATACTATTTTATCTTTAATAGTATTGTATTGTAATAGTATTGTGATATTATTATGAGCAACTAACATATATTAATTAACTCTTTCAATATTCAAAATCACTCCATGAGGCGATACTTTTATTATCCCCAATTTAGAGATGAGGTAATTTAATATCTCCCCATATTATACTTTTACAGCATGGAATTAAACCTAAAAGGACAATTACTTCATTTACCCAGTAGAAGCATGGGCAAATTGTTCCTGCTGGTTCATCATAATGCTTTATCAAACACCTGATGCCTAGAATATAGCAAAGTACAACTCATAATATAGTTGCCAATAGACTTGTTAAAGTTACGCTGTTCTGTATCACATTCAAATCCCCTGTAGCCACACACTATGCATATTTTGGTGTGTGTGTTGAGTGTGCTAAATATTATGGAACATGCAACTGACTATTTGATCTTTCACTTCACGCACATGGTTGTACCTTTTTTGCTTCAAGAATCTGCTGCATTCTCAAAAACAAATGTATGAATTTTTAAAATTTTATATTGGAGTATAGTTAATTAGCAATATGGTATTAAGTCCTGATGTACAGCAAAATGATTCAGTCATACACATACATGTATTTATTTTTAAATTCTTTTCCCATTTAGGTTATTTTAGAATAACCTAATAACAGAATAGAGTTCCCTGTGCTATACAATAGTCCCTTGTTGGTTATCTACTTTTTGAATGAATACCTTTTTCCATTCCCTCACGTTCAGTCTGTGGTGGTGATTGCTAAGTCTTATCTGACTCTTTTGTGGTCTGTATGTATCCCTAGATTTGAAGTGTGTCTCTTGTAGACAGCATATATATAGGTCTTGTTTTGGTATCCACTTAGCCAGTCTGTCTTTTGGTTGGACTGTTTAATCTGTTTACACTTAAGATAATTATAGACATGAATGTTCTTATAGCCATTTTGTTCATTTTTTTGGATTTGTTTTTCTAAGTTTTTTCCTTCTCTTCCTATTTTGTTCTCTTCTCTTGTGATTGATGACTCACTTTCAGTTCAGTTCATTTCAGTCACTCAGTCACGTCTGGCTCTTTGGAACCCCATGGATTGCAGCACACCAGGCTTCCCTGTTCATCACCAACTCCTGGAGCTTGCTCAAATTCATGTCCATTGTGTTGGTGATGCCATCCAACCATCTTATCTCATCTTTATCCCATCTCATCCAACCCTTCTTCTCCTGCCTTCAATATTTCCCAGCATCGGGGTTTTTTCCAATGAGTCAGTTCTTCATATCAGGTGGCCAAAATATTGGAGCTTCAGTTTCAGCATCAGTCCTTCCAATGAATATTTAGGACTGATTTCCTTTAAGACTCACTTTAGTATTTTGTTTGGATTCCTTTTTCTTGTGTGTGTATCTATTGTATACTTTTGGTTTGTGGTTACCATGAGGTTTTGATATAGCAGCCTACATATAAACAAGACTGTTTTAAGTTGCAGGTCTTTTAATTTCAAATGCCTTTCCAATATCTTGCATCTATGCTCTCCTCACAGATAATGGTTTTGATTCCGTATTTGTCTACAGATGATTTCCTACCTTTATTGTATGTTTGCCCTCATCAGTAAGCATTTTCATTCATAATTTTCTTGTTTCTAGTTGTGACCTTTTCTTCTCCCCCTGGAGAACTTCTTTTAGCATTTGCTCCAAAGCTGGTCTTGTGGTGCTGAATTCTCCTAGCTTTTGCTTGTCTGTGAAGCTTTTGATTTTTCCATCAAATCTGAATGAAAGCCTTGCTGAGCAGAGCATTTATGGTTATGGGTTCTTTCATCACTTTAAATACAGTAAATCCTCTATATACAAACCTTCAAGTTGTGAACTTTCAAAGATATAAATGTGCCTTCACATGTCTAATCATGTAAGTTAGTTCATGCGTCTAGTGTGTGAAAATGGCAGCCTTCAAGAGGGCTACACCAATGAGTACTCCCCAGAACTACCACTGTCAGCGTCCCTGTCCTCACAGTGAGTCACAACCAACCCCTGCCTCCACAGGAGACCCTCCAATACTAGCAGGTAAATCTAACTCATTCTCTTATGAGGTCCCCATTTTTAACTTGGGTTAAAAAGTTAATCCTAAGATCAAACCCTGATGGTCTTCAAGGACAGATTCTCTTGGGGCTCCTCCTATTGCCAGATCCCCAGGCTGGGGAGCTTGATGTGGGACTCAGAACTTTCACTCCTGTGGGAGAATTTCCATGGTCTAATTATTTTACAGTTTGTGGGTTATCCATCTGGTGTGTATGGAATTCGATTTTATCACTATTGCACCCTTCCTACCATCTCATTGTGTCTCCTTCTTTATCTTTGGATGTTCAGTTCAGTTCAGTCACTCAGTCATGTCCGACTCTTTGCAACCCCATGAATCGCAGCATGCCAGGCCTCCCTGTCCATCATCAACTCCCAGAGTTCACTCAAACTCATGTCCATCGAGTCGGTGATACCATCCAGCCCTCTCATCCTCTGTCGTCCTCTTCTCCTCCTGCCCCCAATCCCTCCCAGCATCAGTCTTTTCCAATGAGTCAACTCTTCACATGAGGTGGCCAAAATATTGGAGTTTCAGCCTCAGCATCAGTCCTTCCAATGAACACCTAGGACTGATTTCCTTTACAATGGATTGGTTGGATCTCCTTGTAGTCCAAGGGACTCTCAAGAGTCTTCTCCAATACCCCAGTTCAAAAGCATCAATCTTCAGTGCTCAGCCTTCCTCACAGTCCAACTCTCACAACCATACATGATGTAAGGTATCTTTTTTGTTAGGTTATAGTGGGGTTTTTTTTTGTTGTTGACAGTTGTTCAGCAGTTAGTTCTGATTTTGGTGTTTCTATAAGAAGAGGTGAGCTAATGTCCTTTAACTCGTCCATCGTGTATTATTCCTTAAATCTCCTTAGTGCCAACTAGGATTCTGACACCAATCCAGTGCATGTGTTTTTTGCCTGCACCAAGCTTACATCACCTCCTACGATGGCAACAGGGCTTCCTGCTTGGTCAGTCAGGAAAGGTGAAAAGTTATAAATTTATAAAATAAATGTGGCAATGTTGGCATGACAACCAAAATACAGAGAATTAAATTCAGTTCAACCTTAGTCTACTCTCTTAAAATTTTATTTGAAGAATTTGAGTAACCTCATATTTCAAATCCTTATTAGTTTGATGGAAAATTACTTTTAAGAGCATTACTATCTTTAATATTTCTATTTATTATGTAGCAGAGTGGAAAATTTGAGATATAAACGTGCTTTGCAAGCATATTGTCATTATTAAAAATATTAGCAATTTGCCTCCATTATATTCACCAGGTTGAATTACGATTCTCTGTCCCTTTTTTTCTATTTTGGCTTTGTAATAAAACTGGTCATTAAAAACACCTTCTATTTTCTCTGTTTAAAAGAACTACAACTCAATCAGTCCAAGAACAATATACCACGAGCTCGGCTGAGGACCCTAAAGATGACGGTTGCATTTGCCACTTCATTTACTGTCTGCTGGACGCCCTACTATGTCCTTGGAATTTGGTATTGGTTTGATCCTGACATGGTAAACAGGGTGTCAGATCCAGTAAATCACTTCTTCTTTCTCTTTGCTTTTTTAAATCCATGCTTTGATCCACTTATATATGGATATTTCTCTCTATAATTGTTAGACTGCATAGAAAGTCAAAGAAAGGCAAAGTAATGAATTTCCCTTTTTGGGAATGAGAAACACAAAGCATATTGTGACATATTTACATATAAATAAAGAAGAGTTTAAGGTAACATTACGCTTCTTCCTTTAGAAATCACAGAAACTCAATTACAAGGAAAAGATTTTTATCAGGAAAAATAATGAAATATTTTCACTTAATCATGTTTCTAAATTAATCTCTTTGCTTTCTGAATTCCTATAACACATTATATGGGATTTTTAGTCACTTTATTCTTGTATAATAATATATAAATATTTAAAATAGCCATGGCCTAAGGCAAACAAATGCCAAAAATTAACAGAGAAACTCAGATCTTTTTCTGCAAAGGGGCTTAGCAACAATTACAATCTTATGCTAAGATAATAAATATATAAAGCACAGATAGCATTTCCCCTGCCCATATGATCAGTTTTTCCTCCTGTGGGTTAAGAAAAAATGCAATGAATCTAATTTTTCCCTTGGCTTCAAAAGCATTCTGATGTTTGGAGTATTAAGCAAGCAATCCACTATCTACTCCTTCAACTTGACAAGACTTATAGTTCTCCTTCATCCCATTCTTCACAGGGTTGTTGGTACAGGTTGTGAAGTACCTCCATATAAAAGAGAGTTTCAGAGGGGTTCAGATTTGGACTGGGGGATAGAACATTCCTGTCAGCTATGTGGTCTATGGAGTTTGTGGTAATTAAGTGCAGTAATAACAACACTGGTTTATAAAGTGCAGTAATAAACAATCAAGAAAAGATCTATAGTGATTATGTTTTATAAATAATATACCTTCTCTTTTAAGATGATGGATTTTTTCTGTCTTCTGATCTTTCTAAATCCATAATCCACAAATCACTAAAAAAAAAATCAAGCAAATACATAAGCAAAATATTGTTTGATATGTAAAATGAACTCTGAAAACCTCAGTCTCACTATTACAAGTCAAAAGAGACAGAAGAGTATTTGAAAAAGGAAAAGAAAACCTCTCTGTAAATGTGAAACTAACATCCACTGATATTCACATTAAATGCTGTGGTTTCCAAAATATGTTGGCACAACACCTCTTTTAATTCAGGCCTGTTTCCACACATTCCATGAAAAGGGGAATAGGATGAAAGGGTTCTTTAGTATACACTAAATAAGAAAACTACATAAGGGACTTAAAAGAAACTTGACCACTATTTATTTTTTTAAATAGGTAAAATATTACTATATTCACATGTGATATGCAGTGCCACATTGAAGATAAAATGTAATTTCCATATATTCCAGGTCTTGTGGAACTGTGAAAAGTAAATTGCTAATTAAACTAATGGCAGGTCTTTGTTTTCCTTATTTTTCTCTCCTCATACTTTGTCTTTTAGTTTTGTAGGGTGTGGTGGGTTTTTTTCCACATTCTATATTATTTTCCAATTCTGTCTTTATTAATTGAATTCCTTCTTTCTACTTTTTTTTTTCATTCACATCTCCTTTTTACTAAACTCATACCTTTAATTAGCCAATCAATGACCCAACTCCACAACTGAATTGGGCTGGACTCAAAATTTGTAAAGTGCTGAAATACTCAAAGTTAACTTTAAAGGTGTGTATATTGATACCAAGAATATATAGTTCTGCTAGATGACACAGGAATATAAAGATAAGTCACAACAAAACCATGCTTCTCCCTTTTCTCTTTATCATGCATATTCTTACTCCTAAACTTATAACAATTCTGATGTGTGGATTTAAAAGCAAAAATATATGAGATACAATCTAAGGGCTTTAGTAGATATGTGTTTATAAAACATATGTCAGTTTGGCTTTGTTCATGAAACTGTTTTATTTAGATATGTTCTTGGGCATTTTTGAAATATATTAACTAAAGGGCTATTCAAAATCTTTATGCAGGTGTTTTTAACCTGTGCTCTATGCACAAAACTATTTCATTGGAACAACTTTTCTTTGATTCTTATTTCTATTATTTTATGTACTTAAAAATATTATCCTGAGAGGAGTTTATATGCCAAATCAGGCTGCCAAAGGAGCAATGTCACAAAAAAAATTAAGAATTGTCAACTGATCTTATATATTTATAAAGAAGTTTATTGTAATAAAAATGTATCAGAATGTATTCATCTGTTTATGCATAGTTCGTGACCCCATGGACTGTGTTTATATATACATAATAATATTGAAACTGGATTTCAATTTGATCACTCACCATTTTAACCTTGGAAACTCTCTTAAGGCTCCAAATGTATGAAAAACTTTGAGAAGTAACTATATTATATAAAATATTGTGGTATGTAAATTATAATATGAATATGGATGCAAACCAAAATTAATAGTGCAAAAGGTAAATGTAACTTTTAAGTTAAAAGTACATCACTCAACAGAGTATTTAATATTTGATATTATAGTCATTTACTTTATTTTCAGGCATAATAAAAGATGAGGATTCCTTGTATCTTCTGTAATCAAATCTATCAGATAATTAAGAGTCTATTTTGGCTGTCTTTTTTCTATTTAGCATATGCCGCTGCTGCTGCTAAGTCGCTTCAGTCGTGTCCGACTCTGTGCAACCCCATAGATGGCAGCCCACCAGGCACCCCTGTCCCTGGGATTCTCCAGGCAAGAACACTGGAGTGGGTTGCCAGTTCCTTCCCCAATGCATGAAAGTGAAAAGTGAAAGTGAAGTCGCTCATAAAACAGGTTTAAAAAATGGATTTCTGCTTGCAATTCAATTTAGTTATACATAACATGAACACACAACAATGAATTAAACAAAGACTGCACAAATTCAAATTCAGTCTGAAAAACAGAGGTATCATAGCTAAAAATAAGCAAACCAAAAATTGTTGAGGTACCACAAACATTATCTTCCCAGGAGCATAAATCAGTGTAAATGAACTAGAAAAAAATTTTAAGTGCCCTGGTCTCAGAACTTACTTGGTAGTCTCAAAGAGATAATAGTTATGCTAAAATACATTTAAATTTCATCTGTTAAAATACATCTGAATTTCATGTTTTATCTTTAGCCTAGTTTCAATGTCAAACAAATTCCTAAAGCTTGTCTGACTGCTATAATTTTTGTTCACAGGAAACCAAATAAAATTAAGATTCAATTTAATCTCTAATTAGGATTGATTTAAATCTTTGATTTAGTTCTTTTGGTTATTAAGTTTAAAAATTAGGTATAAAACAATGTTTACTTTTTAAATTATACAATATACAAAGTGCATGCATAGGAACAACAGAATATATGCAAAAGTGTTAACATAGTTATCTCTCATTTAAAAAAATTTTTTCTTGTGAATACTTATATCCCAAATTTCCAAAATAGACATATATTGCTTTTGTAATGAGGAAAGGGTAAAATAAATACTATATGTGTGTGTTTGTATGACTTTTGTTTTATGCTGTTTCTTTTAGAGTGTTTTCTGTTGTAATAGAAATGCCAGACTAGAAATGGTGTGTTTTCATTTCATGTTACAGGAAATCCAGAAGAAAGCACACAGAGTTGGTTAGCTCAGAGCTTTGAGTCATTTTCTCTACTTCCTCTAGGTTTTACTTTATTGATTAGAAGTTAGTTGTCACCGACTAGGAGTCTTAAAGGCATAAAGAAAGGGTGGCTTCTCACCGTGCTTCTCTCCTTGCCAGAACCCTCAGCACTTCCTCTTAAACAGGGTAGAATTGGAGCACATGACCACCCCTAAACGAATCACTACCAAAGGAGAAAAGGATTACCCTAAACATCTTAAGGATATGTTTTATCTTACAGAGAGCAGCACTCGGTTTCCCTGAACATTTAGTCACCTGATAATTTTTTTTTAATCAGTTCTCTTCCTGCCCCCACCCCCCGCCCCATTTCTCTCTCTTTTTCTTTTGTCTTGTTTTATGAGAACAAGAGGGGAATGTTTTGGGGATCAGAAGTCAGAAGTGCCAGCTATAATCACCAACTACCTTCTCAAAATCATAACTAGGTATACCACAAAGTTTAAATAGCACACAATTTAAAAAAGAATAAAGGCTAAATATAGTAATTACATGATAGCAATTAAACAATAAATGTAGCCTTAAGGGAACAGATTTTATTATTTTTCAAAATCAAAATCCAAGGGCGATCTAAGATGGTGGAGGAATAGGACAGGGAGACCACTTTCTCCTCCACAAATTCACCAAACAATCACTTGAATGCTGAGCAAATTCCATAAAACAACTTCTGAATGCTGGGGGAGGACACCAGGCACCCAAAAAGGTAGCCTATTCTCTTCGAAAGGAAGTAGGGCAAAATATAAAAGATAAAAAGAGAGACAAAAGAGTTAGGGACAGAGACCTGTCCTGGGGAGGGAGTCATGAAGGAGAAGTTTCTAAATACCAGGTAACCCTCTTACCAGTGGGTCTGTGGAAAGGTTTGGAATCTCGGAGGGCAATATAACTGGGAGGAAAAAAAAAAAAGAGAGAAAACCCACAGATTACGTGCCTAGCTGCAACTCCCAGCAGAGAGGTAGCCTAGAGGTTTGCGTCTGCCAGCAGCTAGCGGGGGCTGAACGGGGAGGTGCCGGCTGAATGCATAGGGTAGGGACCCGGCTTGAATGCCGTGAAGACAATCTGAGGGAGCTAACATGAGATAGCAATCCAAACTGCAGGATAGCCAGAAAGGAAAAAAAAGAGAGAGAGAGAACTTTCCTATGAAAAGCTCTGAGGCACAGCCTGGCCTGCTCATAAAACAAAGGATTGAGCAAATACTAGAGCAGAGCTAGCTGGCTGCAGTCCAGCCCCTCCCCACACTGGAGGCAGAGACGCAGGCAGGCGACAGCCAGAGCCAGAAGGCAAGGGGCAATCATGGCCCCAGAGACAGAATCCTCTAGCAAACTGTGAGCAAGTCCGCAGTTACTAACAAAGTCTTGCTGGGATCCTGGACGGTTGACATCCACCATGAGGGTTGCAGTCAGAGATCAGCTCCCCAGAGGAGCCACATGGCACATCCGAGACTGCACGCTCATGGCGCACCCAGGAAACCGAGGGGCTGGGACTGGGGAGTTGATAAGATGCACCGCCCAGCTGGGAGAGTCCACTCACCGAGCACCTGGTTGCCTGAGCTGTTCAGACCGGAGAAGGGCAAAAAACGCAGGCCCAACCGAGTCTTTCCCTTTGTGGAGTACCCGAGAACCTGAACCTGAGTGGCTTAGACCTGGGAAGTGCATGCAACCCAAGGCCCACTTTAGACAACTGCCCTGCAGAGCAACCTGGAGCCTGAGCACTGTAGACCAGGAAAGCATACACTCCGTGAGCAGGGGCAAACCCAGTGTGTCCCAGACAGTGTGAGCACTCCCCACACATGCCAGTGATATTTGTTTGCAGTGCTCCTACCTCTCCACAGCACAACTGAACAAGTTAGCCTAAATAACCTAAATAACTTCACCCCCTTGTGTCAGGGCAGAAATTCGACGCTGAAGAGACTTGCAAAGAGAGGAAGCCCAAATAAACAAAGAAGAGGGAACGGCTCTGGAGGTGACAGGTGCAACAGATTAAAACCCTGTAGTTATCATTGACTACATTGGAAGGAGCCTATAAACCTTGAGAAGAAGTATAAGCTGGAAGAAGGAATTATTTGAAACTGAACTGACCTATTTGAAAAGACCCTGATGCTGGGAAAGATTGAGGGCAGAAGAAGGGGACGACAGAGGATGAGATGGTTGGATGGCATCACCAACTCGATGAACATGGGTTTGGATGGACTTCGGGAGTTGGTGATGGACAGGGAAGCCTGGCGTGCTGTGGTTCATGGGGTCGCAAACAGTTGGACACAACTGAGCAACTAAACTGAACTGAACTGACCCCACACTGCCCTCAACAGCTCCAGAGAAATTCCTAGATATATTTTACTATTATCATTTTTAAATTTTTTTAATTTTAAAGTTCTTTATTACTCCTTTAATTTTCATTTTTATAACCTAGTATCTTGACAAAAAAAGACCCCTTTTTAAAAGCAAATTTCATATATATTTTTTTGTGATTTTGTTTAGTTTTTTAATAGTGTATTTTCAAGATTTTAACCTTTATTCTAGATTTTTAATCTTTGCTTTTTGGTTTTTGTTATCAGTTTTGTATCTTTAAGAATCCAATCTTCAGTACCCATTTTTACCTAGGAGTGATTACTGGCTTGATTGCTCTGTCCCCTTTTTGATCTTTCTTTTTCTCCCCCAAGTCAACTCTATCTCCTCTGTCCCTCTTTCCTTCTCTGCCCAACTCTGTGAATCTTTTTGGGTGCTCTGGGCACCCAAACCCATAGACACCTCAAAACTCACTATTGAACACTTTATTGTCCAGAGAGAGGAGATCCAATATCACCCACCAGAACACCGACACAAGCTTCCCTAACCAGGAAACCTTGACAAGCCACTTATCCAACCCCAACCACAGAGAGCAGGCTCCACAATAAAGAGGAACCACAAACTTCCAGCATACAGAAGGCCACCCCAAACACAGTAATCTAAATAAGATTAAAAGGCAGAGAAATATTAAGCTGGTAAAGGAACGTGATAAATGTCCACAAATCCAAACAAAAGAGGAGGCGATAGGGAGTCTACCTGAAAAAAGAATACAGAATAATGATAGTAAAAATGATCCAAAATCTTGAAAACAAAATGGAGTTACAGATAAATAGTCTGGAGACAAGAATTGAGAAGATGCAAGAAATGTTTAACAAGGACCTAGAAGAAATAAAAAAGAGTCAATCAGTAATGAATAATGCAATAACTGAGATTAAAAAAAAAACATTCTGGAGGGAACCAACAGTAGAATAACTGAGGCAGAAGATAGGACAAGTGAGATGGAAGATAGAATGGTGGAAATAAAACGAAGCAGAGACAAAAAAAGAAAAAAGAATTAAAAGAAATGAAGACAACCTCAGAGACCTCTGGGACAATGTCAAACGTCCCAACATTTGAATCATAGGAGTTCCAGAAGAAGACAAAAAGAAAGGCCATGAGTAAATACTTGAAGAGATAATAGTTGAAAACTTTCCTAAAATGAGGAAGGAAATAGCCACCCAAGTCCAAGAAACCCAGAGAGTCTCAAACAGGATAAAGCCAAGACGAAACATCATAAGACACATATTAATCAAATTAACGAAGATCAAACACAAAGAACAAATATTAAAAACAGCAGGGAAAAACAACAAATAACACACAAGGGGATTCCCATAAGGATAACAGCTGATCTTTCAATAGAAACACTTCAAGCCAGAAGAGAATGGCTGCTAGTTGTGTCCGACTCTGTGCGACCCCATAGATGGCAGCCCAGCAGGCTCCCCCGTCCCTGGGATTCTCTAGGCAAGAACACTGGAGTGGGTTGCCATTTCCTTCTCCAATGCATGAAAATTAAAAGTCAAAGTGAAGTCACTCAGTCAAGCCTGACTCTAGGCGACCCCATGGACTGCAGCCTACCAGGCTCCATGGGAGCCTGTCCATGGGATTTTCCAGGCAAGAGTACTGGAGTGGGGTGCCACTGCCTTCTCTGAAGAGAATGGCAGGACATACTTAAAGTGATGAAAGAGAAAAACCACAACACAGATTACTGTACCCAGCAAGGATTTCATTCAAATATGAAGGAGAAATTAAAAGCTTTACAGACAAGCAAAAGCTCAGAGAATTCAGCACCACCAAACCAGCTCTTCAACAAATGCTAAAGGATCTTCTCTAGACAGGAAACACAGAAAATGTTTACAAACTTGAACCCAAAACAACAAAGTAAATGGCAACGGGATCATGTTTATCAATATTTACCTTAAATGTAAATGGGTTGAATGCCCCAACCAAAGACAAAGACTGGCTGAATGGATACAAAAACAAGACCCCCATATAGGCTGTCTACAAGAGACTCATCTCAAAACAAGGGACACCTACAGACAGTAAGTGAAGGGCTGGAAAAAGACATTTCATGTAAACGGAGACCAAAAGAATGCAGGAGTAGCAATACTCATATCAGATAAAATAGACTTTGAAATAAAGGCAGTGAAAAGAGACAGAGAA
>SJYV01054037.1:0-13342 GCA_006410875.1 Neotragus pygmaeus | reverse complement strand
ATATATATATATATATATATATATCTGTATATGTATGTATACAGGCTTCCCTGGTGGCTCAGATGGTAAAGCATCTGCCTATAATGCGGGAGACCTGGGTTCAATCCCTGGCTCGGGAAGATCCCCTGGAGAAGGAAATGGCAACCCACGCCAGTACTCTTGCCTGGAAAATTCCATGAATGGAGGAGCCTGGTAGGCTACAGTCCATGGGGTTGCAAAGAGTCACACACGACTGAGCAAATTCACTGGTTCACTGGTATATACATACGTATGTCTATATAAATCGCTTTGTTTTACACTTGGAACTATCACACCATTGTAAGTTAACTACACTTCAATTTTTTAAATGGTTCAACAAATAAAGTGAAGGTTACACCTGAGAACTTCTCACGGGGCCTGATACACAGGAAGTGCTGATCTCTTGTCTGTCTTATTAATACTTTCCATTTCTTGGGCACCCACCTTGCACCAGGTATATATCTCATCCATTTATATGAAGCCTGCAAGGTCACAACTACGATTTCAGGAACAAACCAACTGAGACTCAAAGAATGAAGTAATTGCATTCCTAGGGCTATTCCCAAGAGAAACAAGAGCACACAGCCACACACACAAGCCAGTACGCAAACATTCATAGCAGTGCAATTCAGAACAGCCAAGGAGGGGAGTTAGCCCAAGTTTGCTTGTTGATGGATGAATGGATCAATTGTGGGATATCCATATGATGGAATGCTAATTATTCAGCCTTAAGAAGGAATGATCCTCAAAAGATTAAAATAGAATCACCATAGGATCCAGAAATTCCATCTCTGGGTATATACCCCAAGGAATTGAAAGTAGAATCTCAAAGACTAGTGTTATTCACAATTGCTAAAAGATAGAAGCAGCCCAAATATCCATCATTGGATGAATGGATAAACAAAATGTGGTCTATACATACCATGGAATATTATTTGGCCTTAAAAGGGACGTTCTGACACACACTACAATGGAGTTGGAACTTGAGGACATTATGCTAAGTTAAAATAGACCAGTCACATAAGAAAAATCTATAGAGACAGAAAGTAGATTAAGGACTTCCCTGGAGATCCAGTGGCTAAGACTTCAGGCTTCCAATGCAGGGAGCCCAGGTTTGATTCCTGGTCAGGGAACTAAGATCCCACATGCCACAGATTAGTGCTTATTGCTGGCTTGTCGGAAGGGGAATGAAGTGTCTGCTGATGGGTAGGCGGTTTCTTTGTAGGGTGATAAAAATATCCAAGACAGGATAATAGTCATAGTTGTGCAGTCTTACAGATATACTAAAACCCTCTGGATCATATACTCAAAAGGGGTGATTTTGACATGAATTATACCTCGATTTTTAAAAAATGAAATAAACAGCTTGCTCCCAACTACACAACTAGTAAGATTTGAACCCAGATTTCGTCTCCAAGCCCGGGCCCCTGGTTCCTCCAGGCTCTTGTATATTTGTAAACACAGCACACAGCGAGCTGTGGGCCAGACACCAAACAAATGCTGCTCTGATTGGCAAACAAGGAAGAAAGGGGGATGGGAACCGAGCCCTGGGATTCCCAGCGTGAAGACAGCCCTTGACCTAGACCTGTGACCCACCAAGCCCCCATGCGGGCCTCCAGCCTCTAGTTATTGTAGGTACTTAAAACTTTCCTCTTAGAATACGGGTCACAAGGCTTGTCTCTTCCCCCATCTTCTCTTCTCCAACTGCCGAGAATCCTAATCCAGTGACCCTTGGCTGCTGGTTTAATTTGATAAATATGAAGCTGAAGCAAGCTAATAAAACCATCAGTCATCCCGGAGCCCAGCAGTTCTCCAAGCTGAGGGTCCTTTTTTAAAATATGTACAAATCAGTGTTTAAGATGATAATGAATTGGGTCTTGTTTGGAATACTCGAGAAAGCGGTGGCCTAGTGAGCTGGCACTGAGGGAAGAGGGGCTTGTCACCTCTGCCTGAAGTCTCTCACAGGAGCCTGGAGGGCACACATACGCCCCCACCCACTGTGAGGCCCTGCCCCCATCCCTCCCTGGGGCCCGTCCCCTCAGCTCGGCCCTTCTTGCAGCTGCCCTGGGGCGGGTGGGAATGGAAGTGCGCCCCCTCCTGGTCCCTCTCCCTCACATCATGAAAGTCAGAGACATTTTGTGAGACTTTCCAGGAACACGTTGAGCCTTCACAGAGAATCCCACCCTGCTCCTGAGCTGCACTTAGCCCCACCTGTAGGCACCTGTCCCACAGGCGTGACCTGTCTAGTCTTAGCCTTATCCTCACATCAAGGACGGGGGCTTCCCCGGAGGCTCAGTGGTAACGAATCTGCGTGATAAGAAGGAGACTCAGGTTCATTCCCTGGGTTGGGAAGATCCTCTGGAGAAGGAAATGGCAACCCACTCCAGTATTCTTGCCTGGGAAATCCCATGGACGGAGGAGCCTGGCAGGCAGTTCATGGCGTCCCAAAGANTGCGTGATAAGAAGGAGACTCAGGTTCATTCCCTGGGTTGGGAAGATCCTCTGGAGAAGGAAATGGCAACCCACTCCAGTATTCTTGCCTGGGAAATCCCATGGACGGAGGAGCCTGGCAGGCAGTTCATGGCGTCCCAAAGAATCGGATTGAGTGACTAACTTCCATTTTTCACTTCCATAACTATATGTATGCTATATATGCGCGTAACTGAATCACTTTGCTGTACACCTGAAATTAACACAACATTGTAAATCAACTATACTTCACTTAAAAAAAAACCTTTGAGTGAGTAAAAACCTCATTTATTTTACTCTAAAAAAATAGTTTGTTCTGAGCCAGCTTCTGAGCACTTGGCACTTGAACCATCCCTCCCTTCCCTGGCTAAGAAGCCGGGTTCACTGTGCCCGCCCTGCTTGTCCAAACAGTGTGGTTTGTGATGACCGTCCGCCGTGCTCAGAGGCTCTGAAACTTTGCTGGTTGCTCATAGACACCCCCGTGACCATTCCCCAGGAAAACCCTAGGGGCTCTGTAATGGGCAGACACACTGCACACATATTACTGCATTTATTGCTGGGGAAGGAGCACGGTCTGCACCCCCACCCCATAGGAGGAAGGGGCCATCAGAAGCCCGTGCATAGATTTCTCCAGACTCCACCTGCGTCTTTTCTCCTGGCTGATTCAATTGTGTGTCCTTTTGCTGTAATAAGCCTTAGTCATGGGTACAACTCTGTGTTAAGACCTGTGAGTCCTTCTAGTGAATCACTAAATGCGGGGACAATCTCTGGAACCCCGGACACAGGGGAACCATGAAGATGGGGGATTAAGTGGAAATCCAATAAAAACTGTCTCCATCCAAAACAGAAATCAGTTCATGCAATATCGGTGGGTTCCCTTGGCAACAAATTGTCTAAAAACTTAGAACCCCTCTGGCAACATAGTCATGGGGCTGGCTTGAGTGAAGGTTGCAGTGGCCAGATGGGTCAATGCCCAGAGAGGCATTGTAGGCAGCCAAACCCTCAGAGAACTGTCCCGCATCCCGGGAGTCGGGCGTGGACTAAACAGTCTGCATAATCCACCCAGGATGGTTACGATGGGGGCAGCCCAGAGCAGAAATCTTGCTCCCCACTCATAGCTAAGTGGGCACGCCAGGCCCTGGGGGCCTGACCACAGCCGCTGTCTCCAGGCCTTCCCTTTTCCAGGCCTGCATATTCCAATCTGTCCCAAAGGAGGTCTTTCTGGAGACTTATCCCCACATCCCAGCTTCTCTGGTGGCTCAGTGGTAAAGACTGTCTGCGATTTAGGTTCAGTCCCCGGATCGGGAAGACCCGCTGGAGGAGGGCATGGCAACCCATTCCAGTATTGGAGAATCCCATGGACAGAGGAGCCTGGCAGGTTACAGTCCACGGGGTCGCAAAGAGTCAGACACAACTGAGCATTTAGGCACAGCACAGTGCGAGTCCACATGCGGCCCCATCTCTCCTCCCGATGGTACAGCCCAGCGCCCACGACTCCTCCCGATGGTACAGCCCAGCCCCATCTCTCCTCCCGATGGTACAGCCCAGCACCCTCGACTCCTCCCGATGGTACAGCCCAGCCCCATCTCTCCTCCCGATGGTATAGCCCAGCGCCCATGACTCCTCCCGATGGTACAGCCCAGCGCCCACCTCCCGATGGTACAGTCCAGCCCCATCTCTCCTCCCGATGGTACAGCCCAGCGCCCACGACTCCTCCCAATGGTACAGTCCAGCCCCATCTCTCCTCCCAATGGTACAGCCCAGCGCCCACTCCTCCCCCCGATGGTACAGCCCAGCGTCCATGACTCCTCCCGAGGGTGGCTTCCCTGCGCTGTGCCCCAGCCAAGGGGAAGACTCACTTGCTTCTCATCTTGACCTACAATGGACCTAGGACATCACGACTTGGCAGTGACCATCGGAAGGTCGCTAACGATGAGCATGGCCGGCGGGGATGACTGGGACATGGGGAGGGGTGGCAACAGCATGACTCAGAGGCCCAGAGACCAGCGGGCGCTGGACGCCGTCCAGCGGCTCCACACCAGCTCTGCTCCCGTCTCTGACATCACAGAACAGATGACCCGGGACCGCCAAGCTCAAGGAAACGCCGAGCACAGTGGCTCCTGCCCTGCCTGACCCGACACTGATTGATATTCTGACATCCTCCTAGAAACAGCACGCTGCAAAAGCAAAAGGGGCGAAGAGAAAAAAAACAAGCAAGGTGATGTCAATCTGAAAAGCTTCTACAAAAAAAAGAACAGCTTCTAGACAGCCAAGGAAATCAGCAACAACATGAAAAGGCACCCTCTGAGATAGAATATATTTGCAAACCATTTATCCACTAAAGAGTTAAAAACCAAAAAAACACAATAAGGAACTCATACAACTCAATAGCAAAAAAAAAAAATTTTTTTTTCTTTTATTTTTTAAATTGTGAAAATATGATAACACATTTACAGGAGACTTGGAAAATACAGAACAAGGTTACATATAGTTCCACCATATATTACACTTTTTTCAAGTAGATAAAGTAAGATTTTTCTGTTGGAATTTCAGTATCAAGCTCTCAAAAATTAATAAAATGAATATACAGAGAATTAGAAGGCTATGCTGCTGCTAAGTCGCTTCAGTCGTGTCTGACTCTGTGCGACCCCAAAAACCGCAGCCCACCAGGCTCCCCCGTCCCTGGGATTCTCCAGACAAGAACACTGGAGCGGGTTGCCATTTCCTTCTCCAATGCATGAAAGTGAAAAGTGAAAGTGAAGTCACTGAGTCTGTCCAACTCTCAGCGACCCCATGGACTGCAGCCTACCAGACTCCTCCATCCATGGGATTCTCCAGGCAAGAGTACTGGAGTGGGGTGCCACTGCCTTCTCCAATTAGAAGGCTATAGACCTGAAACACACTATGAGCCAATCAACATAATTAAGATCAAATAATCCAATTTTAAAATGGGCAAAGGGGGACTTCCCTGCAGTCCGGCAGTTAAACTCCACGCTTCCACTGCGAGAGGCATGGGTTCCATCCCTAGTCAGGGAACTAAGATCCCACGTGCCCCATGGCTTGGCCAAAAATAAAAATAAGAAATAACAATGGGCAAAGGACCTAAATAGACATTTTCCCAAAGAAGACATACCAATGGGCAACAGGTATACAAAGAGAAGCTCAACATCACTAACCATCAGGGGAATGCCAAGCAAAACCACCATGAGACATCACCTGAAACCTGTTAGAATGGCTAACATCAAAAATCAAGGGCCAGACTTCCCTAGTGGTACGGTGGCTAAGAACCCACTTGCCAGTGCTGGAGACCCGGGCTCAATCCCTGGTCTGGGAAGATTCTACGTGCCTCGAGGAACTAAGCCCATGAGCCACAAACTCTGAAGCCCACGAGCCCTAGAGCCCATGCTCTGCAACAAGAGAGGCCACCATGACGAGATGCCCATGCACTGCAGTGAAGAGTGGCCCCCGCTCACTGTGACTAGAGAAAGCCCACACGCAACAATGAGGACCAGTGCAGCCAAAAAAGAAAGCAAGAGAGAAAAGGCAAGAGCTCAGTGCTGGTGAGGATGTGGAGGAAGAGCTTCTGTGCACTGTTGGTGGGAAAGTAAGCTGGTGCGGTCACATGGGAAATAGCATGGATGTTCCTTGGAAAACTAAAAATTTCCATGGGATCCAGCAATTCCACTTCTGGAGATATACATGAAGGAAATGAAATCACTGTCTGGAGGAATTATCTGTACTGCCATGTCCATTGCAGCCTTATTTGCAATAGCCAAGGCCAGGAAAACAATCTCAGTGTCCAGATGAAGGATAAAGAAAATAATACATATGTAATGGAATATCAGTCAGCCTTTAAAAAGCAAGAAATCCTGGGAATTCCTGATGGTCCATCGGTTAGGACTCTATGCTTTCACTGTCGAGGACTTGCGTTCTATCCCTTGTCAGTGAATTAAGATCCCACACGCCACTCGGTATGGCCAAAAAACAATCCTGCCATGTGTGACCACATGGATGAACCTGGAGGGCATTGTGCTAAGTGAAGGACATCAGACAGCAAACCGCAAAGGGACCTCCCTGGTGGACTGAATAGTCCATGGAATTCTCCAGCCAGAATACTGGAGTGGGTAACATTTCCCTTCTCCAGGGGATCTTCCCAACCCATGGATCAAACCCAGGTCTCCCTCATTGAAGGCAGATTCTTTACCAGCTGAGCCACATACGTACATCAAATCACCATGAAGTACCATATAAAAGGGCTTCCCAGGTGGTGCTAGTGGTAAAGAATCATTGCCAATGCAGGAGACACAAGAGTCCCAGGATCTGGAAGATCCATGCAGGAGGGCGTGGCTATCCACCCCAGTATTCTTACCTGGAGAATCCCATGGACAGAGGAGCCTGGCGGCCTACAGTCCATAGGGTTGCACAGAGGTGGACACAACTAAAGCAACTTAGCATGCACACACTTTAAAAATATCAAAATTTTATTCAACAATTACACCTCTATAAGGCTGGGGAGCGGGAAGTCTCTGTATCTTGATTATAGTGTTGATGACAAGGCGAGTATGTTGTTGATACAATTAAAACATGCATTTGAATTTTGCAAGTGATACTTCAATAAAGTTGATTTGAAAAAAAGAAGAAAAAAGCAAGGGTACATTGCATGCTTCGTGGGAAGGAGGGGGATTCAGTCTTGACACTCAGTCTTGACACCTGATCCATCTTTCCCATCTGTACACACGCAACACCAGACACATGCAAAGTGAAAGTGAAGTCATTCAGTCCTGTCCGACTTCTTGCGATCCCATGGAGTGTAGTCTACAAGGTTTCTCTGTCCATGGGATTTTCCAGGCAAAAGTACTGGAGTGGGTTGCCATTTCCTTCTCTAGGGGATCTTCCTGACCCAGGGATCGAACCCAGGTCTCCTGCATTGCAGGCAGACGCTTTACCCTCTGAGCCACCAGGGAGGAACAGGTATGTGGAATGCGTCCTCATGTGCACATTACACCTGCAAGCGTAGACCGACCGAGATGCATAACTGAGCCCCTCCCTCCGACGTCACTGGATGCCCCTACGCTGGGAGGCCAGGCCAGAGGAGAAGGCCCAGCTCTATGTGACCAGCTGACTGCAGGCGGGACCTGGAGCCTGCCCTCCCTGGGGAGCCTCCTCAGACAGAAGGAACGCCCTTCCTGCTTCTCTGGCAGCAAGCTTGTCTCCCCTCCAAGCAGCTGGACCAGGCTCCCAGGGCTGCCATAAAACGAAAGGCCGCGGGGGGTGGGGGGGTGCTATGCGTGCTCAGTCGCTTCGGGCATGCCCAACTCTTCACGACTCTATGGACAGCCATAGCCCGCCAGGCTCCTCTGTCCATGAGATTCTCCAGGCAAGAATACTGGAGTGGGTTGCCGTGCCCTCCTCCGGGGGATCGTCCCAATCCAGGCATCGAACCTGCATCTCCTGTGTCTCCTGCACTGCAGGCAGATTCTTTATCCACTGAGCCACCTGGGAAGCCCAGGGTGGGGTGTTAACCAACATTTATTTTTTCACAATTCTGGAGGCTAGAAGTTTGAAATCAAGGTGTGGGCAGAGCTGATTTCTTCTGAGGCCTCTCTCCTTGGCTAGCAGGACCCTCGTGGGGCTTTACCTCTGTGTCCACCTATGTCCTCAGTTCCTCTTCTTATAAAGGATGCCAGTCATGATGGGTTAGGGCCCACCCTAATGACCTCATCTTATTTTATTATGTTTAAATTTTTATTTAATTTTTTGGCTGCACCACACAGCATGCAGAATCTTAGTTCCATGGCCAGGGATGGAAACCATGCCCCCTGGAGTGGACTACAGGAGCTCTAACCACCAGACCATCAGGGAAGTCCCCATGACTTCATTTTAATATAATATAATCACTGTGAAGATCAGTCTCCCAGTACGCCCATCCTGAGGTGCTGGAGGCTACGGTTTCAACATGTAAACCCAAGGAGGGGGCCACAATTCAGTCCCCAACAGGTACCCACTCAGAAAACTGCCCCCCTCCAGAAGCAAAGGGGTTAAAATTAGACACTGAGGTGGAGGAGGGGTGGGGAGGAGAGGTGGGGAGTGTGTATACATTGAGCAGATTAACGAGAGTGTTCCTTGGAGCCTCAGCTATAATTAGAGATATTAGAGGCAGGTCTGAAGCTCTCTCGCCTCATAATTAGGGTGGTTCTGTGCTGAGGCTCCCAGGGAGGTGGGTTTGCTGCTGCTGCTGCTGCTCTGTAATAAGGGGAGGGGGCAGGGAAGTGGGCCGACAGCAGCCCAGGTCCTCACATTTAGCTCAGGACAGACCCGAGTCAAGGTGTGAGTGCATGTTCAGTCACTTCAGTCCGGTCCGACTCTTTGTGACCTCATGGACTTGTAGCCCACCAGGTTCCTCTGTCCATGGGATTTTCCAGGCAAGGATATTGGAGTGGGTTGCCATGCCCTCCTCCAAGGGATCTTCCCGACCCAGGGATAGAACCCGTGTCTGCTGAGTCTTTGCATTGCGGACGGATTCTTTACCACTGAATCACTGGACAAGAGTCAAGGTGAGACCATCCTGAAGGCCCTGGCTGCACCCTGGTCAGAACTCACCCCAAATCTCCCCACCACCCTCTTAACAGAGGCCAGCTGGCTGCCAGCTCCTACCCATGAGGGCCCTCAGCCCCTCTCCCCAGGAGCAATTTCATTTGCTTCCTTCATTTGCATTGGTGTACCAAAGGACCCATCCCGGCACTCACCTGGGTCCAACAGGAAGTATTCCCAAGGATGCTCCCGGCAGGGTGGGGCCCCGGCAATGAGGGAGCAGAGAGGGCCCACCTGCTCACTGAGGCCAAAGCCAGAGCAGCAATTCCCGACTTCAGAGTGACAGGCCAAATTCTCCCGCTTAAGAATTCCAGCTCCAGGACTTCCCTGGTGGTACAGTGGTGGAGAATCTGCCTGCCAATGGAGGGGTCGCAGGTTCAATCCCTGGTTTGGGGAATAAGATCCCACACGCTACAGGGCAACTAAGCCCGTGCACCACAACTGTCGAGCCTGTCCTCTAGAGGCCAGGCACCACAAGAACAGAGCCCACACGCTGCAGCTACTGAAGCCCAGGTGCCTGGGGCCTGCGCTCCGCAACAAGAGAAGCCACTGCAATGAGAAGCCCCCGAGGCAGCAAGGAATAGCCCCCGCTCGCTGCAACTCGAGAAAGTCCACACGCAGCAACGAACACCTGGGGAAGACAAAAATGAAGATAAATAAACAAATCAAAATAAAAGAAGGAAAAAGACAAACACAGGCTTCATGAGGACCCCACTTTGAGAATTGCTGACTTACATGAAGCCCCTGCCTGGCCCCTAGTCTCTGGCACAAACAGGGACTCAATAAACATGCATCCTCTTCCCTGGGCACAGGGCTGGGCGGAGCCCCTGGTTTGGGTTCTCCAGGGACACTGTCAGGCTTGTGCATCCATCCTGTAACTAACTGAGCATCTCTGGGTGGCCTCGCCCCAGGTCCTAGACGCAATGGAAAGTGACAAGACCGGATGCCACAGGTTGGGAGGTGGTGATGAGAGAGGAAAGAATTGACCCAGAAAAGCAAACTTCTATTTGCTAAAAATATCCACCGGTTAGGCAATCCCCCAGCACCCCCTCCACTGTCTCTCCCAATTCAAATCCACAAAATGCCAAACGCAAGACGCCAAACCAGGACTGAGATCAGACAATTAGACCGTTTAAGATGAGCTTTCAAAGCTCAGACTCCCAGACGTTTCAGTCTCACAAAGAAAATGTGCATTCTGTGGACACAATGAGAGCAAATCGGTTTCCCTTTTTTGTTCCCTTCTCCGCCCCTGTGCAGAGGCAAGTGGTGGAAGAAAATAAGCATAATTGGACACAGACAAGGCAAAAATAAGTTTAGCAACAAAGGGACCATCTCTGGAGGAGGTGCAGTGCTGATGTGTCTGTGTGAGGGTGGGGATTGATGTCCCCCAGGGCTCAGCAGGCTGGGGAGCTGCCTGGTCCCTGGGTCCTCGGAGGCCCTAGGATAACAGGGGCTGGGCAGTGCTCTGGGGTGCAGGGCCAGAGCCTGGACAGAGAGATCACTCTCTGGGGGTCCTTGCTGAAGCTACAGGGATCAGCGATGAGGGCAGCCCCCCCAGGCTGGAAGGACTTCTCCTTGAGATGAGTGGCCATCCTCTGTAACTGAGCCCCCAAGAGGCCCTTAGGACTCTACAAGGACAAAACTTGCAGGTGGCCACTGAAAGAACATGATCCAATCAATGCCCAAAGACTCCTGCATCTGACCACACCCTGGCTCTTAATCAACTTTTGTGCCTTTCTCCCAATCCTGGGAGGCCGCCAAAGTTCCTGGTGGCTCGGTCAGTAAAGAATCGCCTGCAATGTAGAGGACCTGAGTTCAATCCCTGGTCNGCAATAAGAAAAAATAATAACATTATCACAGGATCAATGTCTATTGCTGGCTTCATAAATAAAGGACTTGGCTTCCTATTGATGTTTAATTTTTGTAAATGCCTCTGGAAATTTAAGTAGCAGTAGGAAAACATTATCCTGAGATAGTGTTCAATTTCTCCCAACATAAGCTCTTAAACCTTGGATGTGTTCAGCTTTCAGTCTGGGACAAATTCTGGAGAACAAATTTCTTTGGAACAGATGGTGGTAGATTGATTTTAAATAGGCTGACCTTGGTGCTCTGGGTCTAGGGGAGAGGAGAATAGACAATGGTTGGAACAACAGAGGCAGAGAAGGCCTGGTGTTCCTGCTTCTTCCATGGCTTGTTCTGAGGTATCCATCAACAAAATGGGAGATTCTTTCTCCTCCATCCACACCCCACAGCCAACGCAGCAGCCTGTGCCAACTTTGTGAGTCCTGGGGGACAAACGAGGCTTGGAAGGCAGGGTTCACCTGTCTCTGTGGGATACTGTGATGTCCTTGTATCCTGTTACCTCTTGCTGTACATCAACTACATTGGGCGCCTGGCTTGAAAAACAAATCAACGCCTGCCAACTCGACCCTAGCAGAAGCACGAGAGTACTCTGAAGGCGAGAAGTCATAGATATTAAAGCTGAAAGGGAGCTTCCTCAAGAGATCTTCTAATCTAGGCTTCCTCAGCCTTCAGGAAGGTAAGCATGAATGCCCCCAGTCCTCAGAAGACGTTCTGAAAATTGAGCTAATTTGAGCAGAGGGCAGGGAAGTGCCTGTCTTCTACCCTGAGTGCAGTGTTTCTCTGACAACTTGCACAGAGTCACCTGGCTCTTCTTAAAACACAGATCCCTGGGCCCCCAACCCCAGCATCTCTGGTTCTGTAAATCTGGGGGTAGGGCCCAGGAGTGTGCATTTCCTTTTAAAAAATTATTTCTTTATTTATGGCTATGCTGGCCCTTGTTTGCGTCGTGTAGGATCTTCTGTTGTGGCACAGACTCTCCAGCTGAGGCTCACGCGCCCGGTAGTNACAGAAATGGTATGAACCTAACAGGAGCAGAAGATAATAAGAAGAGATGGCAATAATACACAGAAGAACAATACAAAAAAGGTCTTAATGACCCAGACAGCCATGACTGTGTGATCACTCACCTCAAGCCAGACATCCTAGAGTGTATAGTCAAATGGGCCTTAGGAAGCATTACTATGAACAAAACTAGTGGAGGTGATGAAATTCCAGTTGAGCTAATTTAAATCTTAAAATATGATGCTGTGAAAGTACTGTACTCAATATGCCAGCAAATTTGGAAAACTCAGCAGTTGCCACAGGACTGGAAAAGGTCAGTTTTCATTCCAGTCCCAAAGAAGGGCAAGGCCAAAGAATGTTCAAACTACCATACTCATTTCACATGGTAGCAAGATTATGCTGAAAATCCTTCAAGCTAGGCTTCACTAGTACGTGAACTGAGAACTTCCAGATTTACATGCTGGATTTAGAAAAGGCAAAGGAACCAGAGATCAAATGCCAACATATGTTGGATCATAGAAAATGCAAGGGAATTAAAAAAAAACATACTTCTGCTTCACTGATTACACTAAAGCCTTTGACTGTGTGGATCACAAAAACTGTAGAAAGTTTTTCCAGAGATGGGAATACCAGACCACCTTACCCGCCTTCTGAGAAATCTGTATGCAGGTCAAGAAGCAGCAGTTAACTCTGGACATGGAACAACAGACTGGTTCCAAATAGGGAAAGGAGTATATCAAGGCGGTATATTGTCACCCTGCTTATTTAACTTATATGTAGAGTACGTCATGTGAAATTACGGGCTGGATGAAGTACAACCTGGAATCAAAATTGCCAGGAGAAATATCAGTAACTTCAGATATGCTGATGACACCACCCTTATGGCAGGAAGTGAAGAGGAACTAAAGAGCCTCTTGATGAAGGTGAAAGAGGAGAGTGAAAAAACTGGCTTAAAACTCAACATTCGAAAAACTAAAATCATAGTATCAGGTCCTATCATTTCATGGCAAATAGATCGGGGAAAAATGGAAACAGTGACAGATTTTATTTTCTTGGGCACCAAAATCACTGTGGATGGTGCCTACAGCCATGAAACTGAAAATGCTTGCTCCTTGNAACTCAACATTCGAAAAACTAAAATCATAGTATCAGGTCCTATCATTTCATGGCAAATAGATCGGGGAAAAATGGAAACAGTGACAGATTTTATTTTCTTGGGCACCAAAATCACTGTGGATGGTGCCTACAGCCATGAAACTGAAAATGCTTGCTCCTTGGAAGTAAAGCTCTGACAAACCGAGACAGTGTATTAAAAAGCAGAGACATCGATTTCCTGACCAATGTCCATCTAGCCAAAGCTATGGTTTTTCCAGTAGTCATGTGTGGATGTGAGAGTTGG
>SJYV01054036.1:20253-31355 GCA_006410875.1 Neotragus pygmaeus | reverse complement strand
CCCTGGAGAAGGGAATGGCTACCCACTCCAGTATTCTTGCCTGGAGAATTCCATGGACAGAGGAACCTGACGGGCTACAGTCCACGGGGTTGCAAAAAGTCAGAGACCACTGAGCCACTAACACTTTCACTTTTACAAATTCAGTTGCTTAAAACAAAAAATTTAAGCATAACTTAATGACTGAATTTAGAAGCTTTTACAATAATCTTACACCAAAGAAAATTTTTATTAAAGTACAGATTACTGGTAATTTAAAAATACAAACATACAAAGGCATTATCATACAACTGATTTCTAAACTCAACACTTGTAAAATATAAAACAATGATCATTACCCCTAAGAGTCAGTTTGAAATAAACTGACTTTTAAGTTGGTTTTACAATTCTTTTTACTCACTCTTGCTTACAAATGTTACTAAGTTTTTCAGTTTCATTCCATATCAGAACTTTTTTTTGACATGTTTACTTCTCAAAGTAGTATATAGTTATTTCTTGGAATTAATGTTAGCAACTATAGAAAGCTTCTCTATGTGACAAAAATTCAATATGGTTGCTGCTTTGGAAATTTGAGTTATCTACACTAAGACTCACATATTGAAAGGTAAAATACGAATGGGTAAATAATGGGGATTGAGAGCAGGAGGACTAAGAAAAGATGATGTTATCTTTTACTGCAGACCTGCTACAAGAAGACTCCATTATTTACTTTGATACTATCACTAGAGAAGCAGTTTCTGCCAGATCACAGATTGGCTAGGTAGTTTTCCATTTTAATTTTCTTTACTAAAGAACGGCAGACGGCAACAATTAAATTGCTCCACCAAATAAGCAAAGACTTTAAGTTACCATATACTTTAATTATGAAAAATAAATTATTTTCTTAATTGGTTTAGCAGCCTTGTATCTGGAAAGGCAGCAAAACCCACTCTATTCCAAAATTAGAAGGCCAGCTCAGAGGCTGCTTCTAAGATGCCTGACTATCTTCTATCATCAATCAGTCATGAAAGTGAACTTTCATGAACTCAGTAATAAATGTAAAAATAAAACTCATTTATCAAACAATGTTGAGCCTGCAAAACCAAAAAAGTTCATAAGGTAGGAATTGGTTTGTATAAAACAAAGGATATATATCCTCTTATATAACACAAGAGGAATATGTATGGTAAAAAAGACAATTTATAATAAACTTATAAAGAGATGATTCTGGTTTACATGTAAGTCGGCTTAAACTGACCATGACTGAATGATTGAAAATTTTCTTCTGCGAACATAATGCCCATTCATTATAAGCTAAGCCAGACTTAGTTTCTTATAAATCTCTACTTCCTTGGATTTATCTACTACACCCTTACTTTATAGCCATTTAACTTATAAGCTGGGCCTGCCCAGCCTGCCCATAAAGCCTCTCTTCAGAAAGATACCAGATGCACTAAACAGAGGCATCTTCCTATAAGAATCTGCACTTCAAAATAGCCTATGAAGAACTAGCAACTGGCCTTCTAATGTAGCTACCTGTCATTTCACATTATACAGTTTACTAACCACTCCTTCCTTACAGAAAACTCAGTAGCTGTAAAACTTTTTGTTCCATTTCAAAACATTTCAATACTTATTAATTCCAAAGATCCGAACACCATGTAGCTGTGGCATTTTGGGAATTAGCACACTCAGGAGAGAAGCTGTGTTTAGGATGAAGTGAGTTGTATCATACTTCGTATAGAAACTTGCCAGAAAATATCTGTAGAAACAAAAGTTAAGAATATATATATATANCAATACTTATTAATTCCAAAGATCCGAACACCATGTAGCTGTGGCATTTTGGGAATTAGCACACTCAGGAGAGAAGCTGTGTTTAGGATGAAGTGAGTTGTATCATACTTCGTATAGAAACTTGCCAGAAAATATCTGTAGAAACAAAAGTTAAGAATATATATATATAAAATATCTAAAAGTGAAATTGCTTAGAAATCTTTAAATATTTAAAGGTGGGAAAAAGGCCACTGAAACATAAATACCTAAAAGTAGAACCATTCTTTTTGAGTACTAGAACAAGAGCAAACATTTTAGGTTGGGGGCCTAAATTAATTTTAATTGAGACTGAAACATTGGTTGAATAGAGGCATATATGCACATTTTGCATTTTTGCAATTGTGTAAAATGTATTTAATGGAAGACAATTACTACTTAGTATCCTTTAAAGCAGAAGGCTTTCAAACTAGGGTTCGTATGCTTCTTGAAACTTTAGGTATAGTTTTGTATTAATGTGTATATATCTAAAGAGAAGATCCAGATTCAAATCATCCATCACATTCTCAAATGTTTCATTGTGACCCACCAAAAGGTTAAAAGCCACTGCTGTAAAGTTGTGAAAAACAGGTTATTAGTGCATTAATACAATTTGTAATAGCCATCTTTGAAAGCAAACAAATACTTAATTGCCCTTTTGATATTCTTTTTTCCATACTGTAGTTGAACAGGTATATAACCAGTATAATTGGCAACTTGAAAGATATTACTGTAAGATTCCAGCTGTTTTTCTATAACTGAACATCTGAGTGTATATATTCAGGATTTCCAATATCTAAGCCTAAACCACCTTTAAGACCATAAATCATCAATTCAGAATGCCCAAGTTTGACCCAAGGGTACATCAGAATGAAGATACATCAAGAAGCCATCAAAAGAGTTATCTTAATATAAACAGGATGTAGACTGTAAATAATAAAGCATTATACTGTATTTGATACAGAAGGCTGACTAGTTATATTCCAGGTTTTTAACTATACAGAAACTAGGCACACATAAGCCCAACATTATTCAATGGTCAACCGTATTATAATGCAATCTTCAACATGTTATAGATGAGGATACTGAGATTTTCAAGAATGGCTGAAAGTCAGATAGCTAGAGAGTAGTAGAGCTAAGATACAAATTTAGGGCTCTCTGAATAGCCATTATTCTTATTGCATTAATCTTTGTTAGACCATACATATTTTTCTTTTGACGTCAGCCTAAAATAATTAAAAACTTAAAAAATTTCCTCTTATGTGGAATGAAATCTACATAAGGAAAAAGAAATCTAACACTTTATGATTACTTCATTCTTTTCTTTGAAAATGCCTTCCCTACCTTAAACATCAATGTACCTAACCTACCTTAAGTTCCATTTTAAGGGATTCTAATGCCTTGACTCAATAGACATGAGTTTGAGTAAACTCCGGGAGATGGTGAGGGAAAAGCCTGACGTGCTGCAGTCATGGGATTGCCAAGAGCTGGATGTGATTTGGCAACTGACCAGCAACAACGCCTCTAAGAAGTCTTTCCAGTTACTGCAGACCACACAGATTCTATAATGGATATGTAATTATATATATTCTTTGTGATTGGGTAAGTAATTGGGATATACGTGAAATATCTATTGTATGCAAGCATCTGAGTGTAGAATTCAAAGCACTCTATGCACTTATAAATTCTTTGCAATAATAGAGAAATAATATAAAGTGGCGTAAATAAGGGATATATAACTACTACTACGGAAGTTCAAAGCAGANCAATACTTTGGCCACCTCATGTGAAGAGTTGACTCATTGGAAAAGACCCTGATGCTGGGAGGGATGGGGGTAGGAGGAGAAGGGGACGACAGAGGATGAGATGGCTGAATGGCATCACCAAGTCGATGGACATGAGTTTGGGTAAGCTCCAGGAGTTGGTGATGGACAGGGAGGCCTGGTGTGCTGTGATTCACGGGGCTGCAAAGAGTCGGACACGACTGAGCGACTGAACTAAACTGGCCAAACATATTTACAGCTCTGTAATGCTGGGTCTTTGTTAGGCATGTAAATTATGATTCTGGATTGACTTGTCAGCCCTTTTAAGGGAAACCTTCTTGCCCACAGCCTTTGCAGAAAACAGTCATTTTTGGCTGAATTACAAAACTCCACATCCCAACCACCTCCCCATTCTGGCCACAACTGACTGGACACAACTGTATGGGCACCTGACCCAAAGACAGCCAACGACTACGCTCAGGTCTATAAGGTGGCTTGTCGTTGTGTTCCTCTTTAGATGTGTTGGATCAATCCAGTTCTCTATCTTAGAAAAATGAATTGGGAAGTCTGGAGTAAATTAGATGTTATCAGTGATTAACTGGAAGAATGAGATTAGCACTGTGTTTTAAAATNATGCATTGGAGAAGGAAATGGCAAGCCACTCCAGTGTTCTTGCCTGGAGAATCCCAGGGACGGGGAGCCTTATGGGCTGCTGTCTATGGGGTCGCACAGACTCAGACACGACTGAAGTGAGTTAGCAGCAGCAGCAGGAGGAAATGAGATACCAGATATAAGGTTAGATGCTTTACAGATAGGTATTATCTCATTCATTTTTTTATCATCAGATTGAGTTAGGTACCGTTGGCTAGAATTTTATTTATGAGCAAACCAAGTGACAGCTATGTGATTCAACTCAGTTCTGTCCTACAATGAAAGTCTAACTTCTGTTTTCTCTAAACCATACTGTCTCTCCCAAGGAGTTTGAGCATTCAAATGTGGTAGGTAGTCAATGAAATTCATCTGAAATCATCTAAATCTTTGTTGAGGGAAATTAATCTGATAGTGGACAACAGAACAAGATTATGTGTTTAGTTTTCTTGCAAGCAGCTTAAGAAAATGAACTAGAATATATTTGACTTGCACATTCTAGAATGTCTTGGCATACTGAGGAACATGTAGTGTTGTCTCCATATGTTTGACTGAAGTGAAAACTGGTTTTAACAGTTTGTTAAAAATTTTGCCTGTATTTTATATTCTCTATGAAGTAACCATTTATTGATGTTTTCAACAAAATAATGTTTATATTTCAAATTTAATCTAATAAAAGAATGGCTTCATCTCATCCAGACCTCCTCATACCTGAAAATTTCCACCACTTACAGAATTATTGGAGAAATTGTGAAAAACTTCCGTGAAGATGTAAACTGTACTCCATAGTCCAGTTGTTCCCAATGAGTTAGGAGCCTTGCTTTACCCTGGTCAGGAGTTTCAAAAGGTGTTCCTTTTACTGCATGCAAAAATACATACATCCCCTGAAAAACAAGCAAGGGGGTATATAGTTAATATCGAATACAAAATGAGTATTTGTCATTAAGCATTAAGATAGTTCCAGATTGTGTCAGACTGCATGATAAACTTAACTTAAATTTCATATTATTGTGAAAGACTGTGGCCAGTTTCTTCATAGTAAAACTAAACTTCTGTGGGCTTANATATCGAATACAAAATGAGTATTTGTCATTAAGCATTAAGATAGTTCCAGATTGTGTCAGACTGCATGATAAACTTAACTTAAATTTCATATTATTGTGAAAGACTGTGGCCAGTTTCTTCATAGTAAAACTAAACTTCTGTGGGCTTAAATGGAAATATTAAATATTAATGGAAAACCACTATAAAGTCCACCAAAAATAACCTGTTTTTATCTCTTATCAAACTGAAAATAAATGAAAAGTACCATTAGGGTAGCTTTGCATCATTACATTTAGATTTTCTAGTACATTTCCTATTAGGAAATAGGACTACGTTATCTCCAGTGTGTAGCAAAGTTTAGAGTGTTATATTAGTAATTTTTATATAATGATAAAAACATATAAATTGGCAAATATTATAATCTGTGTAGGGGAAAATTGTTTTGAAAATATTTAACATTAGTCTTTGTCTCAATAGTTCTTTTTCAAGATGTCCGAACAAAGATGGTTTGACGTACTAGGTATAATGTTTAACACAATCTGCTTTTAAAAATCACCACTGTAACTCAATAGTGTGTTCTTAGAAGGTAGTTTTTAAAAATAAAAGTAAAAACAATTACTAAGAGCCATTCTGGCCAGTGATAGGTTTAAGTATTTAATTTTGTGGTTAATTAGGAAAAAACACAATGTGTACTAGATTTGGTTTCCTGGAGATATCCACTTAGATTTATAGGTAACAGGATTACCATGTAAGGCACTAGTAACAGAATAAAGCATATATATTATTGTGGAACAGTTTTACCCAATAAAGTCATGATGTGATTATCATTTTTTTTAAACTTCAACTTTTAATAAATATATGGAAAAAATAGAAACTTAGTAATTTGAAATTTTACATTATTATTAATAGGTTAAGACACCCCTTCTTTAAAGCTTAGTCTATCGACTTCCTAGTTATTCCATTAGGCAGTTTAAAAGTTGTTTACCTGCAATATCATATAAGCAACAGAAGCATGGATTCATGTTCAACCGGATGTAAATCTACAAATGTTTAATAAGTGGCTAATATGTATAAAACACAGGACCTGTATACATACATGAAATTGAACAAGACATGTGCAACCCCTTGAGAAAGTTCAATCTTCTGAGATGGTAAGGAAAAAAAAGGTATGCATAAACAACTACAATGTAAGATAGAAATTTCTGTCAAAGGTATAATAAAATACAGGAAATGCAAAGCAAAAGCCTTGATGGTACCTTGTCAACTACCTTATTCTTGAAGGTTCAGCTCAATGATAATTCCTTAGTGAAGCCCTTCACATTAGCCTTAATTAACCTCTTCCCTATGTGCATATATAGAATTTTATTGAAAATAGTTTTATTATAGCACAATAAATTATATTGAAGTTATTTTTATGTTTGTTTTCCCATTAGCCTGAATAAATAAGGAACAGAGACTCATACAAAGCAACTATTAGATATTAAGCCAAGATGACATTAAACCAAGGAATGTTTATTCTGTAAGCACAAGGAAATCATTTTCACGTTGGGTTTTAAAATAGATTATGAAACAGAAATTCTGTGCTTTCAAATTCTCAGCAGAATGTGACCCTCAAAAGTTAAGAATCTCTGCTTTAGATCATATATGTATTAGAAGTTACTGAAGAGAAAAAATAATTCTCTCATTATGTCCTTCAAACCACATGCACTCACCAGGGTCTAGAAAATAATATTCAAACAGTTTATTTTATGTATTCTTTTTAATGAAAAAAATCTTATCTAACCATTTATCTTCTATCCTTTATTTTTATTAAGTTTTTCTAGAAAATTTTAGTGATGATTTATATTCACATTAAAAGAATTAGGGAAATAAGTATGTAGCTCATCATTAGTCCTTAACAAATATTTACTGACTCAAAGTGAAAAGAGTTTTCTTTTATTTCAAAAGCCGTAAAGTATTTAAAACTTGTAAGAGTGAACTTGTGAAGTATTAATACTTGTGAAGTATTAAAACTTGTAAGAGTGAACTGTAGCTCTGAGTAAAACAACTGTTGTAGGTTTCTAATATATAGTTTATAAAGACAGAGGCCATGTTTTTTCTAACCATGGATAACAATTAGGTCTATTTTTCCATATTAAAAAGCGTGCAGTACATATTTTACACTTTTAATTGGTTTAATGTAGGTTAACATCAAAAGAAATTTACATTTGGCATCATGTAATTGCTACATTTATGGCCGGTTAGTCAGGTTTTTAGTATAGAGGACTAAGAAGTCGGAAGTTTATTTCCCTACATGTTTTCAATTACTCGTCCTTTGTCCATGGCCATATACTGTGTCTCAATCTCAGTCAACCAACTTGAAAACATGAAGTGGTTCAAAGATGACTTCTAAAATTTATTTAATACATGTGCTACCGGAGAAGGAAAATTATGTGAGAACATATATAATTTATTCAGCAACATTTAAATAGGCCTTTAGAGATATAGAAGTTAACAAATAGAAAAGAGATAAATTGCTAATTATAAAAGTATGATAAACACATGAAAAAAGAATCCAGCATGGGAATTTTGTAGCTTCCTAGAAAAGGTGATACTTGAGAAGTTTGCCTGGACAAGCAGGAATCAGCCAGGCAGAGCAGGAAGGAGGGAGGGGTATTAAAATAGTGGAAGAAGAGCCTAAGTCAAAGCAGAAAAGTGAGAGATGATTTTCATTATTGTGAGACCACAGTTGTGTTTGGAGATGTGTTAAGATTGGGTCTCTTTCTTGCCTCTGTACTATTTTCAACTAGTTTTGTATGTCACACAAAGAACTTGGCATTTTATTATGAATGCAATAGAATCACTGAAAGACTTAAAGAGTGTGTCTTGAACAAACATGAATTTTAAAAATATCACTCTGCCAAACTCGAATGAAGGAAAGTAGAGTAGAGGAGCATCAAGGAGACCAAGTAGGAGTAATCTACCTGAGCGGAAAAAAGGGCATGAATTATAGCAATGCCAGTAAGAATCAAGCTGAAGACAGTAAAACAGGACAGGGCTTTGACTAGATGGCTGTGGAATATAAAGAAAAAAGTTACCCTAAGACTAGTGTGACCATATATACTAGTTTGCATGTGTAGTCCTGATTTATACTTATTCTCTCAAGGTTGTTATTACTAGAGCTCTCTTTTACTCTCAAAACAGTCTTGGTTTGGATGATACACTGTATTAATCACTTTACCTTTGACATTCAGCTATGTGGCTTGGCTTGCTGTGCAGATAGTGGTGCCTTTAGATTATATTAGGAACAAAGTCCAGGAACAGATTTTGGTGGGTGGCAAGGAATATATCAGGAGTGAGTGTAATTTAAACTTGTTTGGTTTTAAGGTGCAAGGTGATCTGGCAGCATTAACATGGTCATATTCACTTAACAGGTAGAAACTGAATATACAGATAGATTAACTAACCTAGGTAGAATATATATCATAAGAAGGGATGAAGAAGAAAACCTTGGTAATAGCAATACTTGAGAGGAAAAGAGAAGACTGCAAGAGGACGTAGTAAAGATACAAAATATATCCAGGAAAAAGCAGTCCCATGGAAGCCAAAGGAAAAGAATTCCAATAAAAGGGATAAGACTAGCATCAAATATTTCAGAGATCACTATTTAAAAATAGTGTTAAACATTCCTTTCAAAGTCTATTATATAAAATAAACTAATTGGACATACATTTATTTCTACCACATCATCTTTGTCCTTCTCCAGTCAACTTCAAGGCTTCCCAGATGGGTCAGTGGTAAAGAATCTGCCTGCCAATGCAGGAGATGCAGGTTTGATCCCTGGATCAGGAAGATCCCCTTGAGGAGGAAATGGCAACCCACTCCAGTGTTTTTGCCTAGAGAATCCCATGGACAGAGGAGCCTGGTGGGCTACAGACCACCAAGTCACAAGAACTGGATACAAATGAGCACGCACAGCCAACTTCATATACTTTCCAGAAGATTTAAAATAAATCATACTAATTAAAAAACATCTAATTTCTCCTACACTTTTCTGTTTTAAAGTTCTAAGTTTCTCATTTTGGATATATCTTTAAACAAATACAGAGTTAATCTGGATTCAATTAAGTCTCAAATAACTAGATTTCTCCCCTTTCGTTCTACTGTATTTGTAAAGATAAAAAAAGTCACCATCAGGTTTTCTGTTTTTAAATAGGCAATTTCCAGAGTATTCGGTCTAAACTCTGGTACTTTGTAGAGCTATCATGTAATACAAAAGCAATAGTGAACAGGAAGAAGCTAAGGCACCGTAAGTTTTTGAATCATTTAAGACAGATTAAACTCAAAATTTCTACACTGAAACAGAAAAGTACATTTATACAATTTAGAAAGACTTAACAAGGATTTAAACCAAAGATGTTCATTAGATTGTAGTTAACCAAAAAACATAATTACTTCTGATGCATTCTGGTTAATCAATATATTATAGTAGTCTGAGTTAAAGCATCTTGTAATTTTTGCTAAAATGACCTTTTTTTTTTTCAGATTCTATAAAACCAACAGGAAGAAAAAAAAAGGTCTTATAAAAAGGGTCCAATGTTTAACTATAAAGTGATAGAAAAGTATAATCTTATTTGAGGTAAGAATTCTTCAAAACTGTCATAGATACAAAAAAAATCACTGAACTATCCACTTTAAATGGTTGAATTTTATATAACTCAAATTGTTTAAAAACTGAGTCATGTGCTTTTAATATAAAACTTTAAGCTTCTTAAAAAATTGTTTAAATACATTTTTAAGTGTACAGTTTTACGGTATTAAGTACATTCACAATGCTATGTAACCATTACAACCATCCATCTCCAGAACTTTTCATCTTACAAAACATTACCCATTGAACAATAACTCCCCATTTTTTTCCTTGCCCAGTCTCTGAAAAATCATTAAACCTTAAGGTTTTAAGTGTTTAGTATAAGGTGAAATTCTTACCAGATTATGTATAACATTTGTTAAGGTCCAAGCAACAGAAACGCTGAAGAAGGGAATACTGAGTAAAACAATGTGAAGCAAGCCAACTCCCAATGCATATGTCAGCCACATACCGCGGCTGTTCATTACACGGGTATTTGGATTCACCTCGCTGTGGGCAACGCCAACATTCATGTTTGCGCTGTAGAAAAGCAATGTAATGAATCAACACTGATGTAACTGGAAACCCAAATATTCCTAATTCTGACATGACAAAATAAATGTGCTACTGGGATTACATTTTTTCCCCCCTCATCGTTCTAAAATAGAACAGACCCTCCAAAATATGCTACTTTCACATGCCCAAGAGGTCAATAGTTCTTCACATCCGACTCTAAGCTCAGACAGACAAGACTTATTTTTATGCTTCTTGTTGAAAATAATAAAGTTAAAATTCCTTTCCTAAAGCTTGTCTTCAAGCATGTTGGTTTTACTAAATGAAATAATGGGCAGGAAAACTCAAACTGAAAGAGAAAACCTACATTTTCTTATATCATGAGAGCAAAGTGAAAATTCACGAAGTAAGTTTACCAACAGAATAAAGTAATATACAAAAAAACCAAAAGTAAACCAGTCTGTTCTGAGTAGCCAGACTCTTTCTTACACCTAACAATGTATCCATAGAGTGGTCAGAGTTCAAATCACTCCTTCAGGAACACTGAAAATGAGAGGAAATTTTACATGGTCAAAGGATAAAGTTTCTCTCTCAATCTTGTGATACAATTAGGTTAAAACAAGGAGTCTTTCTTCTGCACATCGTTATTCTGGTCACCGTCCCTAAAATACTGTTTTTTCCTCTTTCCTTCCTCTCCCTCCTTTCTTTCTGAGATGGGGGGGGGGGGGGGTGCTACA
>SJYV01054036.1:4922-20158 GCA_006410875.1 Neotragus pygmaeus | reverse complement strand
GGGGGGGGGGGGGGCGTGCTACACTGTATTGGGAACAGCTGAGTTAAAAATACACAAACCGTTTCCATTACAGAGTTAGCACTGAGAGAGGAATTTCTCCTAACTCCATACAAGTATTTTCAGAGTACAATGGCCCTCTCCCTCCAAAAATCTATAGGCTTACGGTGATGAACGTTACACTAAAATCAAGTCAGTCTCAAATTTAAACGTGTAAATATGTCTTTCGGTCTAAATATCCACCGTACATAATATATTTTTATACGCTATAAATTGTACTTAGAACATGCCACCACTTTCGACAGTTTTTTTGTTTTGTTTTTTTTTAATGCTCGAAAGACCTTAAAATCTACATCTGAGGCGGAAGGCAAAGACTGATCCTACCCCAGGGCAGAAAACCTTTCCAGGGAGTCTGCCTCGCCCCTTCAGGACTGGCAAACAATGACTTCACAGAGCAAAGAACCCTCTCGGGGCTGCCCTCGCGGATGCAGGGAACCCAGCGACCGTCCGCTACACAGCCAAGGGCAGCCTTCCCCAGCGGCCGGAGCTCCCGGCTAGTGGAAGCTCAGCAAAAGCCGCTGTGCTGTCGACAAACCGCCCCGACTCCCCATCCTTTCTTCTCGGAGCTTCACATCCCGTCAGTGCCGGGACGAGACTACGAGGATTTGGGGAGCAAGTCGTGGGGGCCACTTGGCCCGCATCGCCAGACGGGGCGCCGCGGATGGAGCCAAGTCCACCTTTCCCCTCAAGCCGAGGGCCTGCTAGCAGCTCCCCACGGCACAGGCAGCATCACAGCCCCTACGGCCGTTCGTGGCCACTCACCCGCCGCCCCACTCCCGGCGGCCGGACAGAAACAATACCAGCGCCGCGGAGGCGAAGGCGGCGTCTCCTCAGGCCGGATGCGAGTGGTCAGCCTCAGCGCCGCGTAGCGCGGCGCGGCTGGCGGAAGCGCTCCTTGCGGAGAGCGCTGCCCGGGGATTGGCTGAGGGCGGCGCCAATCCCACGTTCGCCGGACTGGGCGGGACTGAGGGCGGTGCACTCCGTGTCTGCCCCGCCCCGCGCGCGCTGTGGGTGAGTCGAGACTCAGCGAGGCCGGGCCCGGGCACCCCTCGGGACGCCTGCCGGTCCGCTAGTGGATTGTAATTGCCCATCTCGCGCGAGCAAGCAGGTAGTGTCGTGTGGCCAACGGGCATTCATTGTTACATTGTCGTAGGCTCGAGAGCGTCCTCCTCTGACCTCGTCCTGGTCTGGCGCGAGTACCGGGGGCCGCCAGGGGCGCCCCTCCCCCTCTCCACTCGCGGAGCGGGAAGCCGGCGCAGCGGCGCTAGCGGGCGCGCACACGCGGGGAGCGGCCTCCCACCCGCTGCGGGCCTCCTTAGTGTCTGGGCTTTCTTGACTAAACGATGTCTCAGCCCACTCCTCAGATCCTTGTGAGTGCAGGTCTTAAAGTTGACCAGGCAGAGTTTTACCTCGGGACAGCCCTAATTCAGCCTGTCTTTGAGTGTGAGAGTAGGCTTCATAATATTGTATGTAGTAGCATCATGCAAGTGGGGCAAGCAAACTTTTCGGTTGACTATGATTTTTGCTTAGGTCATTCTGGGTCTCTCTACACGCAGAAGACGGGTACTTGTTTGCTGAGGAAATATGGGTTCCAAGAGGTTATTTATTTTGCCGCTCCCCGTGGGTTGCAGGGAGGCTTGTGGAGACCTTGGTTCCCAACAAAGGATTGAACCTGGGCCTTGGTAGCGAATTGAAATCCTAACCACTGGACCACCTGGGAAATCCCTTGAGAATTGACCTTATTCAAGATAAAAGAGGAAACAAATCAGATTATTTGTAGTTATCTTTGAAGTTGAATTTTGTTACCTTGGCAATACACAGAGTTTATTTGTAATGCTGAAATATCGTTCAGTGGGTATTTCAAAATTGATGTAAGAGACGGTGGACTGTATCTGTGCGTGGTTGCTCAGTTGTCATGACCAACCCTTTGTGACCCCATGGACTGTAACCTGCCAGGCTCCTCTGTCCATGGCATTTTCCAGGCAGTACTGGAGTGGGTTGCCATTTCATTTTCCAGAGCATCTTCCCTAGCCAGGAATTGAACCCACATCTCCTGTGTCTCCTGCTTTGGCCAGCAAATTCTTTACCACTGAACTACCTGGGAAACCCTATATATATATGGGTTTATATATGTATGTATATATAGCATTTCTGATGGCCCTATGAAACCAGTTGTTTTTTTCCTTTTAATTATTTCATTATATTCTCTCTAAAGTTTACCTATGACTTCTCTGATCTTTGCTTCTTTTTTAGATACATTGTTATCCTTAATTGATTTTCCTGACTATCAGCCCTCTTTTGGGAATGTTTGATTATCCCCTCAGGAAATATGGAAGACTGATTCCTGACATTCTTAGGCATTCTGTGCTGTGATTCATAAGCCTGATATCCCTTTTCAAAAGATGCTGATCGGTACACATTCAGTAGAGTGCTTGTTCCAAAAGTTATGCTAGGGATATAAGATTAATACACAATCTCTGTTCTCAAAGAGCTTTCAGACAAGAAGGGACAGAAATAGAATACTTAGAATAATCTGTGATGAGTTTGGGGTTAGAGATAAGGGAAAAAGTGCTCTGGGAGTACAGAGGAAGGAGGGTATAATTTGTTGTGGCAAGGATTGGAGTTGATAAGAAAGGCTTCCTGGAGCCGTACTTGAACTAAATCGAGAAGTATGGATAGAAGTCATTCGTAGAGAAAGAGAACCTTATGTTCTGAGGAGGGAATCAGGGCTGCTACATTAAGAGAGACAAATGGTATAGTGTGACTGGTCTAGTGTGTTATTTGGAGAAGAGTGGGATGAGATTAGAGAGAGGTCTAATTGTTAAGGAGTTTGAATTTAAACTAATAGTTGGAAATCTTTATAAAATTTTAAGTAGGATAGCAACATGATTAAATTATATAAAGAACAGTGTAGGTGGTTGAGATCCCAGGAAAATATCAATTACCTGGTTATGGCAGTAGTTCAGGGGAAAATTGTTAAGAGGCTGAACAGAGGTAGTACCATAGCTTTAGAGAGGAAAGAACTAGTTTGAGAGAGATTTAAATAGTAGGATAGATAGGACTTGGGTGGCAGCATGTAGAGAGTGAGGAGAATTTCAAGGATGACTCAAGGTTTCTAATTTTGCTTTGTGAAAATGGATGAACATAGCCTTTGCAGTCAAGCATGCCAAGATATGCAGGTGTGCCTCTGTCACTTAATAGCTGTGTGATCTTGGAACAAGTTATCAAGCTTTTAAATCTTGTTTGTGATAGAGGAATGACAGTATACATAAACTTGTGAGGATTAATTTTGTATTAATTTATAAAGCAGCTTATGTAAGCTTTTTTTATTATCAAATAAATTCAAGAAGAAAGAGAAAGATCTGAGATCCCCTTGGGTCATGTTAAGTTTGGGGTGCCTCCCTGTCATCTAAATGATGATATTTAGAAAGTAGTTGGAAATTAGGTCCTGGGTTCTAGAAATTAGGTCCTGGTTAGGAGGTACAAGTGATGTGTAGGAGATGATATGGAGGCCAATTAGAATACATAAAGGAAGGGAGGTCACTCTTCCTAATGTTTACCTTTGAAAGAGTATTGTAAAGTAAAAAAAAAAAAAACATGCTTAGAAATAAAACAAATGACTTTAATATGAAAAAAAAAGAGGTAAGTGCTGATAAAATTATTTTTGGGGACCCACTTTATTAATTTGTGAAGTACTCTGATTACTCTTGTGTTGCATCCAGAAATAATAATTCCCTGCATTCAGACATTGTTTAGGTAAGGACACAGGTGTGTTAAGTGAGCCAAGTTCTTTCAGAATGTAGGGTGAGCAAAAAGGGTCATTCCTGGCTCAGTGATCATAAAGGACCAGGTTATAAATGATACTGAAATTGGGTCTAGAATGATAGATAGTTTTGCATTAGGAGAGTGTGAAGGTGCAAATAGGGTGGGATTGCTGGCAAACCAAGATTGACGTTTTTGACTGCTGTCAGTAAGAACAATGTGCTAATAAGATAAATAACAAAGTTAAGTGGGAGGTGTGAAGGGGGAGTAAGAAGAGAAGTTCTCCTTTATAAATACCTATTTTGAGGTATCTGTGATGCTGATTGTAAGAAATGCTTGTCTTAACTTGAGAGAAATCACTGTTGGGATGTAGATTTAGATGTGATTCTATAGCTGAAGCTTTGGGTTTTAAGGTATATAAGAAGAGTGTGGAGGGATTATGGAATGCCCATTTTCTGGGAGGAGAGTGAAGAAAATAGGAAGAGATTCAAGAGGTATAGGTGGATGATATAATTCTTGAGAATTGAGCAGTATCATCAGTGTCAGTGCTTCAGGGATGTCAAGGAACTTGAGTTCTGAGAAAAGGGTTTGATGATGTAAGAACTCATTGGTGAGCTTGAGAACAGAATCCTAACAGTGGTTATATATACGCTGTTTTGCAAGGGTTTTAGAAGTGAGTCAGTGATGGAGAATTGGCAACAGTGAATGTAGGTTACTTACTTAAGTTTGGCTTCATAAACAAAGAAGATAATCATAGAGGTAATAGGGTTGAGGGAAGAATTTTTGGTTTGTTTTTGCTTTCAAGGCCAGGATGACTAGAGGTGGGATGGGACTGAAGCAACTAAGTGAAATTGTTAGCTTAGAAGAAAGAGACATTAGTCTGAGACTGAGGGAGGAAGAGTGTGTAAACATTGTAAGAAACCAAAGAACACTGTGGTGAGAAGGTAAAGTGTGTGAAAATAGAGATCATGCTGTGGTCTGCCTTGATCTCAGTAGATAGAAGAGGAGGAAGGTTGGGGTGAAATTAGGGACTTGGGAGCAGGAAATAGATTTTGAAAGAGAAGTTATAGAGAATGAGATGAAGATGATGAGATGAATAAAAAGATTGTGCAGAAAGGGAAGGTTGAGGTAATATCCCAAAACTTGATTAATAAGTGTTTTTCTTACATCCTTGAGACTCTCAAACTGAGGAAGCAGACTTCTTAACCCCAAGCCTCATCTGATTTCAAGCTATGGGTTAGCTCCTGTTGGAGGTAGTTAGAGGTCTGCTGTGTGTGTGTAGGTAGGGGTGGGGGTGGGATTCATTTACTAGTTTGGAGGAATTCAATTTAGTCCAAAGATTCTGGAATCTTTTAGCATGTATATGCCAAGCACTATAATACGTTGTATGAAAGTGAAAGTCGCATAGTTGTGTCCTACTTTTGCGATTCCATGGACTGTAGCCTGCCAACACTGTCCATGGAATTCTTCAGGCAACAGTACTGGAATGGGTTGCCATTTCCTTCTCTAGGGGACCTTCCTGACCCAAAGATTGAACCAGGGTCTCCTGCATTGCAGCAAATTTTTTACCAACTGAGCCACTCAGTTCAGTTCAGTCGCTCAGTCATGTCCGACTCTTTGCGACCCCATGAATCCCTCCCTGTTCATCACCATCTCCCAGAGTTCACTCAGACTTACATGCATTGAGTCCGTGATGCCATCCAGCCATCTCATCCTCGGTCGTCCCCTTCTCCTCCTGCCCCCAATCNTTCTTAAATAAAAACGAAAAACTGACTCACTCCACCATATTTCTTCCTAGAAATAAAAACATTTATAAAGGTTTCTTTGACCACTGAGGGGAGAAAAATGTGTTTATCATTCTGTTTAATCCCCACAGACTCAATGGCCACGCTGCCCAAACTTCCTGCCCTGGTAGATGTGACCCTCTGAAAGTAAAATTAACCCTCCCGGTGGAACGTGCTCGCTGCTTTTCAAGTGTGTACAGTCCATCAGGGTTGTTATAAATAAGCTGTATCTTGATTTAGGACATATCAGCTACCGTTGCTATTTCAGTGCTGCTTTAGCAGCCTAAGCTTTCACTGCAAGTAGCTTTTATAGGGGAAAAAACAGCTCGGGGCTGCATACTTACCAGTACCGAAGCTCTCCTCCCCACAAAGGGACAGTTTGCTTGCATCCATCAGATTCCCAAAAAACTTCCAGCCGGTTGGGGTCTCATACAAAGCAATCTTTGTAGCATTAGCCACCCTTCAAAGGCATGAAATCAAAGTTACATCACAGCAGGACTGCTAGTGTAGCCATGTGAGGGATGGAAAATAGCAACCGTTATTGTAATCAAGGGTTCCACTTAGCATTGCTCAGAGGTACACATAATTCTAAGATTGGTGGAAAATCGTATGAGAAAACTTGTGCACAATGGGCTATTATATGTGGAGTCAGAGGAGGAGGGGGAAGAGTATGAAGAAAGAATTAATTCAGGTCACTGAATTTAATATTTTAGAAGAAATAACAGTGGCAAAATGGACAAAACTGGAGGGCTATTTAAATCCATGTGTTTTAGATACAGACAGCATTTATAACCATTCCATAATGAACAAAAGAATGATGTTTCGAGGCACCTATAATTATAGAGCCAGAAGATATTGGGTTTGGGAGGTCAATATTTCACAGAGAGAGAAACAGGATCCCCAATGTTATGTGACTCAGTCCAAGGTCACACAGCCGGGATGACCACTGCCTGCGATCCAGTCAGTGCTCCTTTCATTCCCTGGAAGGCCCTGCAAGGACAGGGCCCAGGGGGGCTCCCATCAGCACTACCTGCATCCACACCAATCCATGGTCCCCTGTCCCCTGCAACACATCTTTTACTTCTCCCTACATTATCCTTAGTCTATTTGAAAGTTTTGAGTGACTCTTTTTTAGATTCTTTTCCCTTTGAACAGGAAAAGTTACGTACATTTCATTCACACTTTTAGTGAGATTTGCTTCCCAAAATGCGTATCACTAGCAAAACAATATCATATTTCAATTCTAATATTTGAGGAAATTAAATTATGATTTTTAAAACTCTGAAAATAAAATAAAGTTTCTTTCTGGGTAATGAAGTATTTTCCTTTGTGATTCTATATGTGGATTATCACATATAATCCACATAAACTGGAATGAGACTGTTTTTGGATTACACAGAAGCTATTTCAGGACCTTATCAGTCTAATGGACAATAGTGTGGCCACAAACCAGCTCACAGCTTTGCAGGGAGGATGTGGAGGCAGAAGGACCAGGGTCTAATTCTAGCTCTGATGTAGCTGTGGAGTCCTGGGAAAGATGCTAACTACTCTTCTGGCTGACAGATGAATGGATAAAGAAGATGTGGTACAAATACCATGTAAATGGAATATTACTCAGCCATAAAAAAGAACAAAATAATGCCATTTGCAGTAATATGGATGGACCTAGAGATAGTCATACTGAGTGAAGTAAGTTAGACAGAGAAATACAAATATCATATATCACTTACATGTGGAATCTTAAAAAAAAAAAAAGGTACGAACGAACTTATTTACAAAATAGAAATAGAGTCAGAGATGGGGAAACAAACTTATGGTTACCAAGGGGGAAAAGAGTTGGGGAGGGATAAATTGGGAGATTGGAACTGACGTATACACACTGCTGCTGCTGCTACTGCTGCTGCTGCTACTGCTGCTGCTAAGTCACTTCAGTCGTGTCCGACTCTGTGCGACCCCATAGATGGCAGCCCACCAGGCTCCATCCCTGGGATTCTCCAGGCAAGAACACTGAAGTGGGTTGCCATTTCCTTCTCCAATGCATGAAAGTGAAAAGTCAAAGTGAAGTCGCTCAGTCGTGTCTGACTCTTCGCGACCCCATGGACTGCAGCCCACCAGGCTCCTTCATCCATGGGATTTTCCAGGCAAGAGTACTGGAGTGGGGTGCCATTGCCTTCTCCGACATATACACACTACTATATGTAAAATAGATAACTCATAAGAACTTACTCTATAGTACAGTGAATTCTCCTCAGTACTCTGTGATGACCTTTATGGGAAAAGAATCTAAAAAAGACTGGCTCTATCTAATTATAGCTGATTCATTTTGCTGCAAAGCAGAAACTAACACAACATTGTAAATTAACTATACTCCAAAATAAGTAAAAAAATAAAATAAGGACTGCTATGAGGGTCAATTGAGACAGTGAATGTAAAAAAAAAACCAGTATCAACTACAAATTATTATATNATAGCTGATTCATTTTGCTGCAAAGCAGAAACTAACACAACATTGTAAATTAACTATACTCCAAAATAAGTAAAAAAATAAAATAAGGACTGCTATGAGGGTCAATTGAGACAGTGAATATAAAAAAAAAACCAGTATCAACTACAAATTATTATATGATATTAGTCATTGCTTTGTTAGCTGAAGTGAAGTCAGCACTAGTTAGTTCCATAACACACACACACGCACACACACAGACACACACACACCAGAAAACTACTGCACTGCACATCCCAGTGTTTGGGAGCAAAGGTTCTGGGTTCAAATCCTACTACATCATTCACTAGCTGGGTGATTTGGGGCAAATTAATTAACTTCTTTTTCCTTTTGTTTTCCCATCTGTAAAGAGGAATTAAATACAGCATTTACTTCATGGGGCCAGTCTGAAAATTAAATGACTTAAAATACATGCTTAGTGTCTAGCATAAGGTAATGTTTAATGTGGAATAGTTATAAGAACCAAGCAAATACATTCTTCTTCCTCCCTAGCCTCAGCCTTTCATTCATTCACTTGTTCTTTACCCATTCACCCAGGAACTATTTATTGGACACCTAACATGATGTAGTCAGTATCTCTGGTTTGTGCTCATTTATGACTTTCATTTATCAGATTTTTTAAACGTGATCTCATAAGCTAACCTAAAGCCTTTTCACATGAGATGATATACAATAAATAAACAAGGAAGTCAAAGATACCAACTGTTTACTGTCACTGGGTCCCTTGTTTCTCCATTAGCTTTATGTTTATTCAGATTTTGAATAAATGACCATTTACTATGCTTATGTGTATGGGCATCTGCTGGGGGCTGGATGGGGAACATTTTTTTGAAAGTTCTGTTGAAACACTGATCTTACATCAGTTTTTCACCCCCACTCTGTGCACACTGCCCAGAGAAAGTGAGTCTTTAGAACGATGTCTAGGCTACAGCAGAAGTGGCATCCATTCATTTATTCATTAACATTCAATCACTCCTTTTTTAAAAATGAGGCATGTGTGTGTGTGTGTGTACCAGGCACACCATGATCAGTCAGAGTTTAGCACAGTGACAAAGACATTCTTTTCTCTGTATTAGTTTCAAGTTCAACAGGGCAGATAGTCAAGTAAACAGAGTATCAGCACACAGTGTGAGAAGAGCCAGGATGGGAGAAACGCAGAGTGCTAAAGCAGCACAGTGGGGCACACCCAACCCAGAAAAAATGACACCTTTCCTTCAAGAAAACCCCTAGATAACACCCTGTGTATGCATCAGATGTCTGAGCTGAAATGGGAGGAAGGGTGCACCCAGCGCTATGAGGGCCTGCTTGGGAATCAAGGGAGTGGAGAGACCTACCGGTCCAGGGCGCCACTGGTGGGCATGCTGCGTGCGAAGCCACGGACCCCGGTCTGCTGGAAGTATGGAATGCTGAAGATGTTGGCAGCAATGACAGCCACAGAGTCTGAAGGGTTCACGAAGAACCCGTGCTTGCCCAGAATCATGTTCCGGTCCTTTGGGAGAAGGGGGATTCAAGGGAGATCTTTCAATCAAAGTGCTGAAGAAGCCAGACGATCTTACACGGAGGTTTCGTAAAATTTAAAGGTGATACATTTATTCATACTGGATTCTAGACACTGGACTTTATTCCTAATTGATCTGTACAGTATCACTGGGCCAATGGCACCTCCGTGCCAAAGAGCTAAAACTGTTTTGAGTTAAAGTGCAAACTCCTTCCAGGCTGAATTCTCTGTTCTCCCTCCAGAGACCAGCTGAATGTAACCTCCCTGACCTTCTCCAAACTCTGGAACCAATCACCTCTCTTCTCTCCCAGAAGAGAGCAGAGATCACAGTGAGAGGAAATGTGGGCTATTTAAAGCTTGCTAGGTCTACCAGGCATTCTCCAAGGAAAAAGCAGATTTCCTCAAGGAAAGGCTCCTAAATCTTGGCACCTCCATTTGGTGCATGACCCAACAAAATATGCTGTCACCTCACTGTTCTCCTGGTGCCTGATATACAGGAAGCACTCAAGTAACTGAGAGTAAAGAGGAAACCCAGGATGCACTGTAGCAGAAAGACGCACTGAAAATAATGTCTGCTTGTTCATTTGTTTAGTGACTAAGTTGTATCTGACTCTTTTGAGACACCATGGACTTGTAGCCCACCAGGCTCCTCTGTCCATGGGATGTTCCAGGCAAGAATACTGGAGTGGGTTGCCATTCCCTTCTCCAGGGAATCTTCCCTACTCAGGGATCAAACCTGCATCTCCTACACTGGCAGGTGGATTCTTTACCAACTGAGCCACCAGGGAATGTCCCAATCTCTGCTATTTAATTTCTCAAAATATTAACATTGGAAAAGCTATTTTATAGGAAACAATGAATTCCAGCTGATGTTAAAGAACAATAACAACCACCAAGATATATTTTTAACCAAGTAAATATGTGTAGTGTTTACTATCTCTAAGACACTGTCCCTCCTTGTCTGTTACATATTCACCAATACAAATAAAAGAGCATGTTTATTTCAAATATTAACTGTAGCTAAAGAATAAACTATTAATTCTCTCATTATAGTTTCATCTTTCAGCTAATGTGAATGAACAGATGGGTATATCATAAGGCCAAAGCCCTTTCCAGAGATTGAACAAGGATCCAGCTGCTGGCTAAGAGCAAAAATCTACCTAAGGATGGAGATCGAGAACCCAGTCAGCTTTTGGAGCACCAGTCATGACATGATAACCAGGCCCCAATCACCCTGCCCTTCTCAGCAAACACTAGACACATGGTTCCACTTCAAGTCATCCTGTCAAGAGGGTCTTCTAATAATTGAGCCCCAACTCCAGGTGCAGTGAGGGAGCTTGACTGTACTCCAGGCGGCAGGGCCTGCTTTCCCCGATTTAGCACATAGGCCTGGCCTGCATCAGAGTTCACTTAAATGCACTTGTACCCACCCCATCTCCATCAAAGGCAGCCCCAAAATCATGCTCTCCTGTCTTCATAGTCTCCACCAGGTCAGCTGCGTAGGTGAGGTTGGGGTCAGGGTGGTGGCCTCCAAAATCCTCCAGGGGAACGCAGTTCACTGCCGAGTTCGCAGGAGCGCCGAGTTCTTCACAGAGGATTTTTTTCACATATGGTCCCACGACTATGCAGAGCGTGAAATGAAGAACCAGAAATGAAACTGATCACAGAAGGTGAGGACTGGGGACTAGGTAGAGAATATCTAGGGAGAATGGCACAAACGGCAGAGAGTGTGCAAATTGTATTCAAGGGCTTGTGGGAAGATGAGTCTGGAGTAGAAAGTTCTACAAGCAGGAATAATGAGGGATTAGGAAAGAGTGGGGGAAGGGAAAGAAGCAAACCTTTATGAAGATCCTGCTACATAGGTGCTTCTTAAACATTTTCTCAGTCCTTCAAAAAGGCCCATGAGGTGCTACAACTTAGCGCGTTAAGAACCTGGACTCTGGAATCAGAATGTCTGGATTCAGATCTCAGCTGTCAATTATTGACTGTACCATTTTGGGGAAAGTTATTTAAGCTATTTCATCTCTCTGCTGTGCTTCCATCTATGCAAAATGCCAAATGAGGATAATAATAGTAGCTACCTTTACAGGGTAGACATGAGAATTAAATGAGTTAATAGATATGAGGCACTGATAACTAGCAACAGCCTGTATTTTATAAAGGCTTGTGTATTATGATGACCACTTCCAATTTAGGGTAAGAAAACAGAGGTTCTGAGAGGAGGCTATTTGCCCAAACTTACACAGATAGATAGTAGGAGTGAGAGCTAGGATTCAGAGTCCTAATCTTTCTCCTCTATCAAGCTATCCAACAAATTGATGAAAAGAATACAGACAAACAAAAACACAGTAACAACATACAACAGTGAAAACCAGTCACATACTTTACAGTGACAGTGTTACGATCAAGAACGTTCATCTCTAAATGCTTTCAACCAAGGAAGGTTCCAACAGCAGTATATGCGACAGAGGTCAGGACAATATAGAATCCGTGTCTCCCATCGGGGGCATGCTAAGGAGGCTACTGACACAGCCAGAGCTGTGAGGGGCAGAGAAACTGAGACTCTTGAGGAACGACTGAAAGGCTTGGAGAAAGAAGTTAGCTTGGAGACCAGCTTCCCCTAGGAAATACACCATCACAAGCCCCATACTCGAGCCAGCCAAGGCTTTTGCTCACTCCCCTAATGTGACATCTCCTTTTCATCTTTTATGCCTTGGCTGCAGCCACTGCCTCGGCTGGGTATAACCATCACTGGAGTTTCCACCACCTCACATCTTTCTTTCATAAAAGCTTGAGTGGGTTGCCACTTCTTCCAGAAAACCTCTCTTGATACCTTCAGTCAAACTGCGCCTTCCTCCACACCCCAAGGAGAATACTTGAAATTTTATCTAACCCTAATTTTCTTGGCCTGGCAGTGGTTGGTTTCTTACCCACTTCATCTCCCCAAGCATCACAAGCTCTTTGAAGGAAGTGTCTACAGAATCCCTGACTACATCCACACCCCCAAGCATACACATAGTAGCTACTCAACACATGGCTGCTGAACGTTTTGAAAAGTCAGAATGGCCTTTGTCTGAATAAAGGAGGCCCATTCCGTGAGATTCCAGAGGCAAGTTAGGACCCAAGGGAAGAAGTTCCAGAGACAGACCATTTCAGGCCACCAGGAGAAGTTTTCCAACAGATTTTGCAGTGTAACAGAAGGACCTTGACAGGATCATAGGAAGGGTTCAAGCACAGGCAGAAAGTCTTCCCCGACTAGGCAGGTAGATGGATTCCAGCACCAGGGAAAATCGTTGCCACTCAAAGATTCTAAAATTCTAGGACATCCTTGGTGGCCCCGTGGTAAAGAATTCACCTTCCAATGCAGGGGATGTGGGTTTGATCCCTGGTCGAGGAACCAGGATGCTACATGTTGCGGGGCAACTAAGCCCACATGCCATAACTACTGAGCCTGTACACCTCAGCTAGAGAGCCTCCCACCATGACTAGAGAGAAACCTGGATGCCACAAGGAAAGACCCGACGTGCTGCAACTAAGACCTGATGCAGCCAAAAATAAGAAATAAATGAATATATTTTTAAGAAAAAGATCCTAAGCCTCCAAATTATTACCAAACAAATAGACATGCCAGGGGCTCAGGAATTCCCATATTCCTACATCAAGAGAACCTCACGGCTCTGGTTCGGTGACGGCTGCCACCTCTAATGATCTGGCCACAAAACCCACAGAGGAAGAAGAGGGAGAGACATACATCCTGTTGTTCCTGAAATGAACCCTCAGCTTGCTCTGGTCCGCTTCTAAGAAAAGGCGCATGTGGGAACCGGAAACTGGGGTGTGGGGCTCAGGAGCACATGTATCAGATCTAGCAAACCATGGCTCCCCTTGGGAATGGATGGGGGCGTTTAGGAAGAATCTAAGGCATCTTCTGAGGGGGAGGGAGAGTCCACAAAAATAGCTGCATGTTACTCAAAACCTGATGCTCAATGTGGAAACACTGACCGTCACACTACCTTACCATGAGGAATTTTTGCTGCATACAGTTAGATTTTATCTGTGTGAATATTACTCTGAAATGATTGCAGAGTACTGGTGTAAGCACTGCCAGAGACAGCCTTAAGAAAAGGCTTGTTAAGGCATCATGATACACAAAGTCGAGAGCTGCTTCATAGTTTTGAGAGAAAAGAAGGGGAGAGAAAGGGCTCCATACCTCCGTGCATGGCATCTATACGGATCTTTAGTCGGTTTGGACCAGAAAGCAGTTCTTTCAGCGCATTGAAATCAAAGATGTTTCTCAGCATTGTAGCATAAGCTTCCACTGAATCCACAATTTCCACTGTGAGAACAAGCAACATTAAAAGATGGAGGAACTAAACACTTTTAGAAATATTATCCTCTGAAATGATTATATGGCTGTAAACATGCAATTGCTACTTTATTTTTTTTATGTAATTATTTTTATTTTTTAATTTTTGCTTTATTCTACTTTACAATACTGTATTGGTTTTGCCATACATCGACATGAATGCTACTTTAAAAGGACATTTATGGAGCAGCTCCAGTGTGCCAGGGCTGTTACATGATCTCTTATTCAAAACTAACACAAATTTCCTGAGAGGTAAATGTTATCAGTTCTATTTTATAGACGAGCAAGTTCAAGTTCTGAAAGATTAAGTAACTTGCCCACACAGCTGAGATGTGGCACACTGAGGAATTTTGACAGAGGTTTGTCTGATGGTAAACTGCTCTACTGCCGTGTTGATGCATCTCCAGGAAGTGTATTTTAGCATCAAAAAATAACAGAAAAGGTAACACCTACTTTACTTTTGCCAGGCCCATTGCCATTAATGGTAAAAAGCATAGAACATTTTTTTTAATGAATCACTTTTCACATGCACTGCTAAAGAAATAAAACAAACATAAGAACTAAGTCTTGTTGAATTTTCAGGGGTCTGAACATTTTCAAAACATGAAATGTTAAAGAAATTCTCTACTGGGATTTTCTAAACCCCAAGAATNTAGAACATTTTTTTTAATGAATCACTTTTCACATGCACTGCTAAAGAAATAAAACAAACATAAGAACTAAGTCTTGTTGAATTTTCGGGGGTCTGAACATTTTCAAAACATGAAATGTTGAAGAAATTCTCTACTGGGATTTTCTAAACCCCAAGAATGTCTTCAAGATGTACCAAAGCACCCCTTCCTCTTCCTTGGGATGTGTCAGTCCTTCTGGGTAGGTTCAAACACAAAATGCATCCCACAAACTTGCAGTCCAGATGAAAGAATACATGTTAAGAGCAAAGTCAAAATACAAGTCACACTGCCAACCATCTCATCCTCATTGTATTAATAACTTTATAAACATTTATTTCATCAATTATTATCATACATTAGCATTCAACAATAAAATGTTTACCACAGCTGCTACACAGGGAGTTTAAATTTAGCCCCCAAAATGGTCTAAGTTGATTTTACTGAAAATGAAATCAAGGGCCAGGCTTTGGAATCTCTCACACCTGCATTTGAACCCTGGTTTACCACTCACTGACTTTGTGCATTCACACCTGCATTTGAACCCTGGTTTACCACTCACTGACTTTGTGCATTCACACCTGCATTTGAACCCTGGTTT
>SJYV01054035.1:0-11283 GCA_006410875.1 Neotragus pygmaeus | reverse complement strand
AAAGATCTTGTCAGGCTGAAATATTTGCCAAAAGCCAAGAAGATGAGACCTATTAGGGAGAAGGGTAAAGTTTTGTACTTGGGCTAAAAATCAATGATATGAATGTGAATAAACAAACAAACAAACATGTTGCTCAGTTGTGACTCTTTGCAACCCCATGGACTGTAACCTACCAGGCTCCTCTGTCCATGGGAGTTTCCAGGCAAGAATGCTGGAGTGGTTTGCCATTTCCTTCTCCAGGGGATCTTCCCAACCCCGGGATTGAACCCAGGTCTCCCGCGTTACAGGCAGATGCTTTAACCTCTGAGCCACCAGGGAAACCCTGAACGTGAATAGGGAATACCAAACTTAACAGAAGTTAGTTGGCTATAACCGCAATACGAGCCGATAGAGTAACATGGCTGCCCTGCAAAATATCAGCACGACTAACTACCTCTGCTTCACTGACTACACTAAAGCCTTTGACTGTGTGGATCACAACAAACTATGGACAATTCTTNAAACTTAACAGAAGTTAGTTGGCTATAACCGCAATACGAGCCGATAGAGTAACATGGCTGCCCTGCAAAATATCAGCACGACTAACTACCTCTGCTTCACTGACTACACTAAAGCCTTTGACTGTGTGGATCACAACAAACTATGGACAATTCTTAAAGAGATGGGGATACCAGACCATCTTACCTGCCTCCTGAGAAACCTGTATGCAGGTCAAGAAGCAACAGTTAGAACTAGACATGGAACGATGGACTGGTTCCAAACTGGGAAAGGAGTACGGCAAGGCTGTATATTGTCACCCTGTTTATTTAGCTTATGTGCAGAGTACATCATGCAAAATGCCGGGCTGGAGGAAGCACAGGCTGGAATCAAGATTGCTGGGAGAAATATCAATCACCTCAGATATGCAGATGACACCACCCTCATGGCAAAAAGTGAAGAGGAGCTAAAAAGCCTCTTGGTGAAGGTGCCAGAGGAGAGTGAAGAAGCTGGCTTAAAATTCGACATTCAAAAAACCAAGATCATGGCATCCAGTCCCATCACTTCATGGCAAATAATGGGGAAACAATGGAAACAGTGACAGACTTTATTATTTGGCTCCAAAATCACTGCAGATGCTGACTGCAGCCATGAAGTTAAAAGACGCTTGCTCCTTAGAAGAAAAGCTATGACCAACCTAGACAGCATATTCAAAAGCAGAGATTACTTTGCCAACAAAATTCTGTCTAATCAAAGTTATGATTTTTCCAGTAGTCATATTGGATGTGAGAGTTGGACTATAAAGAAAGCCGAGTGCTGAAGAATTGATGCTTTTGAACTGTGGTGTTGGAGTAAGACTCTTGAGAGTCCCTTGGACTCCAAGGGGATCCAACCTGTCCTAAAGGAAATCAGTCCTGAATATTCATTGGAAGGACTGAGGTTGAAGCTCCAGTACTTTGGCCACCTGATGTGAAGAGCTGACTCACTGGAAGAGACCCTGATTCTGGGAAAGATTGAAGGCGGGAGGGGAAGGGAATGACAGAGGATGAGATGGTTGGATGGCATCACCGACTCAATGGGCATGAGTTTGAGCCAACTCCAAGCGATGGTGAAGGACAGGGAAATGTGGTGTGCTGCAGTCCACGTGGTCGCAGAGTCGGACATGACTGAGTGAGTGAACAGCAACAAATACCAACAACGTGAACGGAGAGTCATTTATGGAGCAGAGATGTCACATTTCCACTGACTCCACAAGGTATCTGTTCTGATTTTAGGAAAGGGTGTGATAAGTAGGTCAGTGAAAGGACAGTCAGAATATGTGACCTCTGGAAACACTGTCATCTAAATAGCCAATCAGGAAGCATGCTCAGTGGATAAAGCATGACCTCTGAAGGCACCATGAGGTGGTTATTCTATTAGGCTTTGAAACTTTGAACCCCAACTCTGCCATTTACTAGCTGGAGGACCTGGCACAAGGTACTATCTGTGCCTCAGTGTATTCATCTGATGAATGAGATACCCTTTCCTAAGGGCGCTGCTATCTATTGGGGTAGAGGCATCATCATAAGCATTTTAGATAAATAATCACAATGGCATGGGGTTAACTGTTATGGACAACCAGAGGAAGGTGTGATTAACTCCCTGAAGAGCTTTTCAGAACTGGGGCTTTTGAGTGGCGTTTGCAGGGATAATCAGGTGTGCTTGTGGGAGCAGAGGGAGCAGTGTGGGGGACTAGACTTGTCACAGGTATTTTCCAGAAAATGGTGAGAAGTCAGTGATACAGCACAAGAGGACTGGGTGGCAGCAAATGAGGCTACAGATAAAGGTGCTTCTCTCCCAGCTCCAAGTGTAGTACTGATTGAGAAGCTACCCATGTAAGTAAGGATAAACACAGCAATCTGATGCTCCCCTTGAGCCTTCTGTTTCTATGCTGCTGTCTTCTCAATAGACTACCACGGTAAAGGATGAAGAAAGAAATCACGTTTCAGGAGAAAATGAAAAAGGATTTGATCCAATTTTCTAATCCTTCTTCAGTATAAACATAGAAATATCTGCCTAGTGTGTCACGTTCCTGAGACATTTATAACCTTGGAGACCCTAAGTAGAGAGGCTGGAGTCAGTACTGGAGCAATTGGGATCCTTCCCACCAAGACTGAAGGGACAGAGATGCTATCTGGAAGGATTTCCCTTCCCAGCACATCTCCTAGCCAAAAATGAAGGAGGAACACGTTATTCAACACTGATCTCCCAGACTCTCCATTTCAGTTTATTTAATGATATTCATTAAGCATGCTACTGGGATGTAGACATAAGTCATCAACACTTCCTCCAAGGTGCTTGTGCACACAGAGTCTTGCCACACAGAGCCATGAAATGTCAGGGCTGGCCATTTCTGATCACGATGGAGCAACCAGTGCTGGATTTGCCTGCCTGCTGAAATCAAGTATAAAACAAAACAAATATACACAGCAGTTTTTAGGGATTCAACAAGAGAGTCCCTTGGGCTGCAAGGAGATCCAACCAGTCCATCCTAAAAGAAATTAGTCCTGAATATTCACTGGAAGGACTGATGCTAAAGCTGAAACTCCAATACTTCGACCACCTGTTGGGAAGAACGGACTCATTGGAAAAGACCCTGATGCGATGGACCTGGACCTGGAGGAAGCACAGGCTGGAATCAAGATTGCTGGGAGAAATATCAATAACCTCAGATATGCAGATGACACCACTGCCAGTGATGTCACTCTGATGCGATGCCCTCAAAGATTGAGGGCAGGAGAAGAGGATGACAGAGGGTGAGATGGTTGGATGGCTTCAGCTACTCAATGGACATGAGTTTGAGTAAACTCCGGGAGTTAATGATGGACAGGGAGGCCTGGCATGATGCAGTCCATGAGGTCACAGAGAGCCAGACACGACTGAGTGACTGAACTGAATAGGCTGTACAGGATCCTTGAGAGGAGGGAAAGAAACACATCAGGTGAGCTTCGTGTTCACCTGGCACTCTGCCTGAATAGATTTCCAACCACCACACAGGAAGGTGGAATGAAGCAGAGTACGGTTGTCCTACCGAGCTGAGGAATTAGAGGCAGGGGTCTGCAGCCTCAGAAACACTGGGGCCCGTGGGGCAGGGTACTGGAGAGGAAGCAGCTTCATAGGGTACGTGCTCAGGAGTCTGTAGAGGGGGGAGATCCCCACAGATCTCTGGCTGAAGGCTGGTCTGCACATAAACAGGATGAGATATAGCAAAAAGTAGTTACTTTGGAACTTACAGCAGAAGGCGGAGAGTAGAGGTGCAGAAAACCTGGACATGTAGGCGTTTCAATCCAGCCAGAGGGGGAAACTCCTTATTCACGTTCCAGACATTCAAGTGAGACAACAGCAAGGTCATACCACAGGAGTAAGGATCACACTCTGGAGTCAGGTCCACTCTAGGCCTGCCCTGTCGAAGCATGGAAGCAAGCCTCAACAGGATCAAGGATCCTGTAATTTACTACGGGTGAATTAATAACTCTCCGTCAGAACAAAATTCAACACTTATTAAAGGAAGACAATATAATTCAAGTTCCTTTCAGGGTAGCAACTGTAATACCCACAAACAACCAAAAATTACAACCAAAAATTATTAGAAATGCAGAGGAGCAGGAAAAGTGACCCAAATTCAAGGAAAACAAAGTCAATAGGAAACAGACGCCAAGATGTCCCAGATATTCAAATTAGTAAAGACTTCAAAGCAAGTATTCTATGTTCAAGAATGTAAAGAAAAATATCTCAGTGTGTGAAAAGATGGAGAAATCTCAGTGTGTGAAAGGATGGAAAAAGCTCAGTGTCTACGTGGAAACTATGAAAAAGAACCAAATAGAAATTCTAGGAAAGTACAGCATCCAAAATGAAAACTTCGTCCAATGAGCTCAACAGCAAATTAAAGGTGGCAGAAGAAAAGGTCAAGGAAGTTGAAGACAGAACCATAGATATTATCCATTCTGAAAAAGAGGAAAAGGGTTGGAGGACAAACTTCTGCAACATACCAAGCTGAGTAACTTACATAGAATCAGAGCCTGGAGGGAAGATGGGAGCAGGAAAAAATGATTGCTGAAAACATCCCAAATACGGTGGGGAGAAGACACGTATCTGAGAAGTTCAGTGAATTATCTAAATCGGATAAGTACAAAGAAACCCATACCTGGGCACACCACAATCAAGCTTCTGGAAGTTACAGATCAGGAAAGAATCTTGAAAGCAGTTGAGAGAGAAAAAGACATCACATATGGAGGAGGAATGATCCACACGAAGACCTTCTCTTGAGAAACATTAGGGATAGGAAATAAAGCGTGGACATTTTTAAGTCCTGAAAGAGGAAAACATAGATTCAGAGCTTTCTGTCCTGGGAAAACAAACTTTTTAAATGAGGGTGAAATAAAGACACTTTCTAGATAAAAGAATTTGTCCCCAGCAAGCCTGAACTACATAAAATACTAGCCACTCTCTAGCATTCCTAGCAAGAAGGCTGACTTCCTGCTTCCTGAGTTCTTCTGGAGCTTTGGCGTGCACCACAGGAGACGGCAGCTCTAACTGTGAGCAGGTGAATGAGGAGGCTGGTGGTGACAGGAAGGAGGGAGGTGGCGATCTCTTTGCGCTCTTTAATCAACCATTCACACCCAGGGGAGAACTGGACCTACAGGTGTATGGGAAGGACGAACTTTGACATTCAGAGAAAGGCAGAAAAGGATGACAGGTACGCACTGGTACAGTTAGGCCAGCTGTCAGTAATGAAATGCCTGCAGACTGGTTGGGAAGTAGCCACTGCTCCAAGCCCCGTTCCCTCGCTCATCACCTTGGCCTCATTCCCAGATACTCCCAGACGTCCCTATGTCCGAGCAATGAAGGATCAACTTCTGGCAAGCCGGGCACCTCCAGGACTCTGCCAGCTTCCTTGCAAATTGGCTGGTGCCTGGGCCATGCCAGTTATTAAAGGTTCATGATGTCACCACTGGAGCTAAGTGGGGTTGCTTCCTGTGTGTAGGGTTCCGGCAGTGGGTAGAGAAGGACCCCAGGAGGCCCAGGGACAGAATGAAGACTCTGCTCCTGGGGCAGGGGGAGGGGTGCAGGAGGAACCGGGGAAGCTCTGAAAGCCACCAAAATGCACTTTCCCAGGCCAGCCTGGGGGTCAGGGACACCTGACTCTGGAACAACCTGTGCTAATCCCCTCGGTCATAGTTTTCCATTTTAAAACGAGATATTTCATAGCCTTGGGAATAAATCTTTTCACCTCCACTGATTGAGAATAATATTCTTAGCAGCTTAAGAATGTCTAGCTGGGCCCCCAGCAAGTTGTCCTTCAATGAGTCCACTTTCTCAGGAAACCTTGGACCTCAGGAGTGGCAGGGCCCCTGCCAGTGCCTGCACCGTGGACCCCAGTCCTTTTCTGGGATGCCAGGCAAGCCCCTCCTCCCTGCGCCTACTTATCTGCATCTTCAAGGTGGAGGCCATGCAAAATACAGGCACACGGAACAACAAATGGACAGCGACAGAGACTCTATTTCAGCCACAGAAATGGGCATTCCTCCTCCTCGGTTCAGGTTCAAAGGAATCTGTGTGTCTGCCTAGGCAGGCAGGGGAGGGTTATCTTGGCCTAGACAGACAAGCCATCAAAGGCAGGCAGAGTGGCCCGGAGGAGGAGGAGGTGGGGTGGATCAACACAGTTTCACCAGCAAAAACACAGCTAGTCAAAGCTCTGTGCACAGCCTTTGGAAGCTGGCTGATACATTTTCCATCATGTACCTCTTCGCCTCCTTTGGGACCTTGAACCACAAATCTTAACAAACTGCAGTAATTTGCTGAGCCCTCAATCAAACAGTCTCACTGAATTGTGAAAGCAATGTCTTGTCTTTAAATAACATCTAGTGAGGTAGTTTACACCAGGATAAAAAGCATGTTTTCTAAAATCATTTCTCGTATCTCCTTGTTTTGTTTTTTGTTTTTTTTTGCAAGTCTGTCTGACTCTTTGTGACCCTATGGACTGTAGCCAGACAGGCTCCTCTGTCCATGGGATTTCCCAGGAAAGAATACTGGAGTGTCATCCTTCTCTAGGGGATCTTCCTGACCCAAGGATCAAACCCTTGTCTCTTGTTCGGCAGGCAGATTCTTTACCATTGAGCCACCTGGGAAGCTCCAGTGTCACCTAAGTCTTGTTAAAGTCAAACCTAAACAGAACCAGCACTCCTGATGGACTGTGTGTGTGCAGTTTTCCACCAAGCTCAAGGGATGGTGGACCAGGTGGTTTCCAAGTGATATGACTGAAGCCTTAAAAGTCATCCTGTCTAAAACCATCTTCATAATTCCCCATCACAGTGCCTGATATCGCCACCATTAAGTACCCCTTTTGGTTAAGGTACCTACTTCAAACACACCTATGTTACCTGGGATGAGTTCTTAACCTTCTTCATTGAGCTCAAGTTTGAGAACCTCAGCTGCAAGCATCAGCAGATACGCCAGGAGTGTCCACTTTCTGGGGACTTCCTTGGTGGTCCAGTGGTTAAAAATCCACCTTGCAATGGAGGGGACATGGGTTCCATCCCTGGTTGGGGAAATAAGATCACACGTGCCTCGGAGCAACTAAGCTCTCGCATCACAATTACTGAGCTCACAACCTCAACTAGAGTCGGTGAAGCGCAACAAAAGACCCCATGTGATGCAACGACGATCCTGCACCCCAACTGAGACTCAACGTAACCAAATAAATAGCAAGTATTTAAGAAAAAGCTAAAAGGAACGCTCACAAGACAAAAGCAGCTTGCTCACAGACTAGCTACTCCACATCTTCAGACCAGTGATGCTTAAAAGTTCACCCACATGAGAATCACCTGGAGGAGTGTTGAACCACAGCTTGCTGGGCCCCCATGCTGAGTTTCTGATCCAGTAGGTCTGAGATGGGAACTGAGAACCTGCATCTCTAACAAGTGCCCAGGTGAGGCTGATGCTGCTGGTCCAGAGTCACGCTTTGAGGACGATGGAACTAGTTGATCCCTAAGGAAATCTTCACGAGATACGGAGGCAGAGTGTGAGAGCATTCCGATCATGAATTGTAAAGTAAGAAGACGGACGGTTCTGAAGAATTGGGTTGGCAAGAAAGCGCAGGTTTTTTCATAACATTCTATGGAACTATCTGGATCTTAAGAACCTTCTGACCAACCCAACAGAAAGGGCTCAGGATACAAAGGCAGGCCAGCCTGGAAGAAACCTTGGACTTGCTTGAATGACCCACCAAGACATATGCTGCTGCTGCTGCTGCTAAGTCGCTTCAGTCATGTCTGACTCTCTGCGACCCCATAGTCAGCAGCCTACCAGGCTCCCCCGTCCCTGAGATTCTCCAGGCAAGAACACTGGAGTGGGTTGCCATTTGCTTCTCCAATGCGTGAAAGTGAAGTCGCTCAGTCGTGTCCGACTCCCAGCGACTCCTATGGACTTCAGCCCACCAGGCTCCTCCATCCATGGGATTTTCCAGGCAAGAGTACTCGAGTGGGTTGCCATTGCCTTCTCTGAGACATATGCTATGGGCCTCTTACTCTTGCTTTCTTTCCTTTGCAGTTTTCTCTGCTTACTGCTCCCAGGAAAGGCAGGTCCGCTGGCAGCCCCCGGCAAGGACAAGAGATGGTTCCCTCTCCGAGGTTCACATAGCTAATCAGGCTGTCAACGCCCTGTTCAGCCTTCAGCACCCTCTCCTGGGGGCTCCTGACATTTCTCAGAATTTACACAGAACTTAGTGAAGTCTTGAACTATATTTTTTTCCCTCTTTTGAGCTCATCTACTCCCTAAATTCAAAGGGAAACATGCTCTTCCAGCTGCCTCCTCTTGACACACACACAAGGAACTAATTAGCGGGCCTGCCGAGGAGGCGGGCAGAAAAGGGTTCATGACAAGAACACAGGCCGGCAGCCACCCTCAGGAGGTGGGGCCTCCTGACTCGCCCTTCAGCCATCACATCAGGTTGTTCAGTGGCTCGGTCATGTCTGACTCTTTGCCACCCCGTGGACTGCAGCATGCCAGGCCCCCCGTCCGTGGGTCCATATGTCGGTAGAGGGGAAACTGACATCTGGGTGTCTGCCTGGTGTTACCACAGCATCTACTGGGCAAGCAGTTGTGTTAGTGATTTAGCCTTTCGCGCATCAGGAAGGCCTTTGACAGCCCTGCTTTTACTGATGCTAACAAGGATCCTACAAAATAAGCAGAAGGGGAACGATGGCCCCATTTGACAGATCAGACCGTTGAGATGGAGCTCAGAAAAAAACAGTGGACATGGTACTCTTGGCTCAGCCAGTCCTTGTGTAGTCTTAACAGATCTCTTTCCTAGGCCTCAGTGTTTCCATTTGTGAGGTGGAAGAAATGGAACAGGTGACTGGGAGGTCTCCTTACAGATCTCTTATTCTGGAAGTGACCTACACAAGGTAAAGGAATGGTGAATGACACAGAGAACCCAGGGGTCCCCCGTGCCATGTCTGAGTGAGAGCCCTCAGAGAGTAGCTCCCCTTGCTACCCGCTGCCACATTCTGGTGTCAGTGTGGGTCAGCCAGGGCCTCTAGTTGCCCTCTGCCTTGCAAAATCAAAGACCCTTGGGGTGGTGTGGGAGGGGGTCACGTGCCCATAATGTTTGCTGACTGTAACTTGATGCTCCAAAGCTGTCAGAGACTCATTAGAGAAGAGAAGGACTTTTCCTCCATGAGACAAACACAATGGACACCTACCCTGGGCCAGGCCCTGTGCTAGACGAGGGGGATGTGGACGGGAAGGAGACTTGCTGTCCACTCAGGACAAAGTTACCACGAGGACAAGGAGCACCAGCTGCTGCATCCATGTCTAGCTCCTCCCCCTGCCCCCTCCCCCGCCGTCAGATCACAAAGCCTGTCCCTGACCCTGGGCTGTAACCCACACAAAGGCACTGGCTGCAGCCCAAATGCGCATGAGCTTCTTCGGGGCAAGCAAGCATAGGATCCTTGAAGCTTTCAGAGGGGTCAAGTTTAAAGCCGCTCCCTTGAAGGCAATCATCCTCCAAACACACCGGGGAGAGCAGGTGCATACTTCTGACTTCCGTTGGCTGGAAGAATGCCATGCTCTCTCTCTGAGAGTCAAACCTTCTAAGCACATGGAATCAATGACGTCAGCTAGCTTGCCATCTGCAATGTGCTGGCCCATGACAATGCTTCCATTTGCTCACGACAGTCCACATACTCAGCTGGGCCATGTCTCAGGAACAGGATTAGACTCCCTGGAGGAAACTGGTGAACGTGATTCAGCCGTCAAGAACCACGAGCTCTTAGCCTAAGAGAACACAGAAGACAGCGGCAGAAATACCACAAGGCAGACAATGGTGGGTGCTAGAAGATCCAGGTTATGGGGGGCGGGGAATTCGAAGGAAGGAAAGACCCAGACAGCCTCCATGGAGGAAATGGAGCATGGAAAGACCATTCATCAAGATGCTAGAGGGCCAAATTCTTGTGTCCCTTCTGCCGCAGTCAGCCAAGTAATCTTGAGAAAGCCAGTTCTCTCCATCTTAAAATGGACCATTTGCCCAAAGTGCCTCACGACGTTATGAGAATTAAATGAGAACTGATTTAAATGCAATCAGATAAAGGCACCACATATAAAGCTTTCGTCATCACTTGGGGAAGAGTAGGGAGGAAGCTAAAAGCAGAGAGCATACGAGGGAGGAGGCAGGTGGGGGTGGGGGACGCCTGCCAAACCCAGGGCTGATGTAAGCACCTACTGGGCCTGTCACTGGCTCCAGTGATTTTTTTTTTCTCTTAAACCTCCCACAGTTAATTTTATTGAGGAGAGCCCACAGAAGAGTAAGTCAGAGCATCTAAATTCCTCTGCATCAGGAAAATCAAAGTCCCGACCAGAGACACGGTGGCTTCCCACCCCCGAGGGACAGGCACACGGCCACCGTTGGTGGTCAGTGAACCTGGGGCTCCTCGGGGGCCCCCAGCGTAGCTCCTGGGCCCTGTGTACTCAGCCAGCACTCTGAACAGGGCGGGGTAGGGGGGTTCCTTACTACTTTCTAAGGGGCTTTGCTTTTATGTTCCATTTTGATTCATAACCATGAGCCGGGGCAGCAGGCAGGGCACACACGATCACCCTTATCAAAGATGGGGAAATAGAGACTCCCGGGGGGGACTGTGTCCCAGGCAGCAGCCCCAGAAGGAAGCCTGGGTCTCCGTCTCCATCACAGCATCACCTCCTCACGCCGCCTTAGGAATCATTGCCACAGACACTGCTTGCACCAACAACCCCCTGCCCTCATTTTCCTGAAAGGCCCCACCACGTGCTGTTCTGCGCCCGTTCCCATAATAGCACTCCACTTGCATCGAAGAAAAGCCCCTTTATTATTTCCAAACATCCTAGTTTATTCCAATTCAGAAGGTGGTTTTGTGCATCCCAGAAATAACAGTGTCACGGATTCTCCGGTCCTTTTACCAAATAAGGGCAGATGTGGGTTAAAACTTTCAGTTCAATTGTTTGGAATCACCACTCCTTTGAAAACAAGAGAACCAGCACAGGGAATTAGGAAGACAGAAGGGCATAGGATTTTTTTTTTTTTTATCGTGGACATTCCTTCCTACAGACTCGGCTGTCAGGTTTGACAGATGGTCTGGCTGCAGGAGTGGGGACAGAGGGCAAGCTCATGGTTCAGGCGGCACCAGGCAACAAGAGCCAGCTGGGCTGATGCGAGGTCTGAAATCTGAGCTGGAGCCCAGGTTCCAGCCAGGGAGGGTGGGACAGGGAGCCCTACCCCCCGGCCCCCTCCCCACG
>SJYV01054033.1:0-26442 GCA_006410875.1 Neotragus pygmaeus | reverse complement strand
GGCCACCTCATGCGAAGAGTTGACTCATTGGAAAAGGCTCTGATGCTGGGAAGGATTGGGGGCAGGAGGAGAAGGGGACCACAGAGGATGAGATGGCTGGATGGCATCACGGACTCGATGAACGTGAGTCTGAGTGAGCTCCAGGAGATGGTGATGGACAGGGAGACCTGGCGTGCTGCGATTCATGGGGTCGCGAAGAGTTGGACACGACTGAGTGACTGAACTGAACTGAACTGAACTGAATGACAACTGTCCAGTTCCAATCAGGTGTTCCCATTCTGTGAGGAGGAATCCAATGCAAGAAATCATATAGAAAGTCTCCAAAAGTTTTAGCTTAGCAAAACCTTCCGTAAAATGAAAGGCTGATAACTTTCAGGAAAAAAATAAGAGAAACTAAGATATTTCTATGTCCAGAAACTGATTAAAAAATCTTAAAATGACTTATTTAGACATTTGAGCTTTGGGCATTCTTTCCCTCTGAGGTCTGGAAACTGGTCCAGATAACCTTTAAGGGTAGCTTTGTGATCCATGATTCTAAGAGTAAGCTGCTTAATGTAATAGGCAAGAACTACAGAGAAGTATGTAAGGTGAGTTTAAAAAAAGAATAATAAAATTCTTACAGGAAATTTTTCAAAGTATAAATGCTTGAATGCCTCTTGATTCTTCCAGAGTCCTGAAAATGCTCCAGGTGGTAACGGCAACCTTATATAAAAACAGAGCATGAGAATTAGGATGAAAGTGGTCATAAAGACAAATTGATTAGAAGTAATCATTTTCCGCCATGATGAGTAAGAACAATTCAAGTCCTACATTGAATTGTAACCCCTAAACCTGATAGACAGATCATGTCTAATCATGGGTGAAGCAGCTGACCAAGACATAGCAAATTCACGGAGGGGTAACTGTAGTTTCTGAGAAGGGCACCAAAGGCACACCATCTTGTCATTCAGATAGTAATTAGCATCAATCATTGTTTTGGTAAGAAGCATAACATCTGCAAAAAGGAACCAGAAATGCATCATTATATTACTTTTTAAGGGAAATTTCCTTCCACCATAGGCAAATAAATCAACTTATTTTTGACGTATCAAGGTACCAGCTGCCACCTTTGCCAGTCTCATTGTGCAGTGAGATGATCCAATGAAACATCCCATGAATAGTCTTTATCTTCACAATCAATGTGCCTCCCACTCTTCCCTCTCATGTTCTTCCTTTTCATGACAATCCAGACCTATGTTATTTCTCACCCCTATGAACTCATGAAGACATGTGAGCATATAAAATAGAAGATAGCATATATCTGTTCTTTGTAATCAATTTCCTTCTTTTTTTCCATAGTATTAAACAGGGATTATACATAAGAATCCGCCTGCAATGTGGGAGACCCAGTTCGATTCCTGGGTTGGGAAGATCACTTGTGGCTCAGATGGTAAAGAATCTGCCTGCAATGCGGGAGACCTAGATTCAGNTTTTCCATAGTATTAAACAGGGATTATACATAAGAATCCGCCTGCAATGTGGGAGACCCAGTTCGATTCCTGGGTTGGGAATATCACTTGTGGCTCAGATGGTAAAGAATCTGCCTGCAATGCGGGAGAACTAGATTCAGTCCCTGGGTTGGGAAGATCCCCCTGCAGGAAGGCATGGCAACCCACTCCAGTATTCTTGCCTGGAGAATCCCCATGGACAGAGAAGCCAGTCCATGGGGTCGCAGAGAGCTAGGCACGATTAAGCAATTAAGCACACACATATGGCAAAGGCTCGCCTCTATCTGTGCATGTGTGTGTACTCAGTCATGTCCAATTCTTTGTGACACCGTGGGCTTAGTAGCCCACCGGCTCCTCTGTCCATGGAGTTTTCCAGGCAAGAATACTGGAGTTGGCTGCCATTTCCCACTCCACAGGATCTTCCAGATCCAGGGATCAAAACTGCATCTCTTGTGCCTCATGCATTGGCAGGCAGATTTTTTTTTACTACTGCACCACCTGCGAAGCCCATTATCTATCTATCTTTACATAAATAAATAAGTAAATTCTTATATCAGTTCCCTGTAGGAAATATCACCTATCAAAAATAACCACTCAGTTTATTTTTCTGGACACAGAAACTTTTGAGATGATTTATAGTTTATAAATTTAGATACTGTGAACTTTAAAGATTTTCAAAACTTTACCCTCTGGTACTCACACAAGACACCAAGGGAAGCAGTGATTTCATAGTGCTGATATGAGAAGATGGAAGGTGAGGCAGACACGGTGACTGCCAGCATGAGGCAACATCACCCACTTCCAACCACAGTATTAGACTTCTGAGACACTGAATGGTATTCTCACATTCTGGCAGGAGAAAATGCTGTCCCAGTGCGATCAGCCACCCAGCTAGGATCATCCTTTTCCACCATGCCTAGCCTGCCCACAGCTCTTCCCTTGCTAAGTTTCCTTTTTGTACTATTTTAAGATCGAGGAAAACTGACCCCAGTGTTTCTGGACCTCGTATAATTTCCTAAAACACATGGGAAAGCATTTTACAACCTGAAAAATTAAAAACTACAGAGATACTGCTGTATTGTTATTGCTGTTACTATTATTGTTCATCGCTAATTTGCAGGAAGGCCGCAAGCTGAAGCATACAATCCCTTCAGGTCCTTTAACTGACTTTTCTATGTTAGGCTGTACTGGAGACATCAGAGCAGGGTGGGGTCTGAGGTACATTTGACTGTACACGTTGGGTAGAGGGGGAGCAGTTTTTACTTAGTTCCACCTGATATAGAGATACACAGAACTGCTGATCCAAATTCTTAAACACATAATATTGCACATACGAAGAACAATGCGGACAGAAGGACATGCTGTTCAAGTGTCTCATCCATTGTATCTACCCCAAATGTAAGACTTCCAACATCCATGCACTGCCTCTTCCCAGTAAATAGAGACTTCTGAGTGTCTGCAATAATCATCCAAACGAGTTAGTACTTCATGTACAGAACGTGAGCTGCGTTTCCTCAGTCAGTTCTGTAGCTCAGTCGTGTCTGATTCTTTGCGACCCCATGGACTGCAGCACGCCAGGCTTCCCTGTCCACCAACTCCTGGAGCTTACTCAAACTCTCGTCCATCTCGAGGATGCCACCCCCAACCATCTCATCCTCTGTCATCCCCTTCTCCTCCCACCTTCAATCCTTCCCAGCATCAGGGTCTTTTCCAATGAGTCAGTTCTTGGCATCAGGTGGCCAAAATATTGGAGTTTCAGCTTCAGCATCAGTCCTTCCAATGAATATTCTGGACTGATTTCCTGTAAGATGGACTGCGTTTCCTAGTGGCCTAGAATATACTTAGTTCAGTGTGTGCACATAAGACCAAGAGTTTAGCATTTTCTGGTAAGAGTGTTCCTGGAGAGAAAAGGAAATCTTACACTTCCCAGAAGGTGATTAAGTTTATAATCTTTGTTCCTAAAAGAAGACGTCCTGATGAACTGTATTCTCTTACTTCCTGAAAAACTTTGATACTAGCAATTAGTAGCATATAGACTGTATGTGTTAGTCACTCAGATGGGTCCGACTCTGCAACCCCATGGTTGTAGCCTGCCAGGGTACTCTGTCCATGGAATTCTCCAGGCAAGAATACCGGAGTGGGTTGCCATTCCCTTCTCCAGGGAATCTTCCTGCCCTAGAGATCCAACCGGGTCTTCTGCATAGCAGGCAGATTCTCTACCACTTGAGCCACCAGGGAAGCCCAACAGATAGATTATATTCTTATAATTAATTAAAGTCTAGAGGGTCACAAGTACAGATAACAATTCCTTCAGAAAAATTGAGCTTTAAGGATATACTTGCTTTCTCAGCCACTACACAAAACTTTAAATATCTGCACAAATTTTCTGAAGAATAGGGACAGCAGGAATTTTTATATCATCTATGAGAAAGGTTTGCCTAAGTTTGGATACATCTATAGACCCTGGGAATTAAGTATAACACAGCAAGAGTATGATCCATGGAGAGGAGTACAGAATATTAAGGAGAAATACAAGGTCAAATATGAGTCTTAAAGAGGGACCAAGAAAAAGAAAAAAAAGACCATGAAGAAAAAGAAGAAAATCAGAGTTGTATGAGAACCAGGATGTGAAGAGCCTCCCAAGCAGACTTTTAGTAATACCGAATGTTCAACAAGGTCAAATGAAGAGCAAATTATTTTCCAAGTGGATTCAACAGAGGTCATGGAACTGAGTGACCAGGATATTGTGAATCACCCCCAGGATCGCCATTTCTGCAGAGGGGAGCTGAAATGACTGCAGTGATTAGGGAGTAATCAGGAAAGTGCAGATGGTAAGGTTAGAGCATAATTTTTAAAGTTTGTGGGAGACCAGAAGGAGAGAAGCAAATCGGGGTTTAATGAAGAGACAGGGGGATTTAAGATGTGAAATACTTCAGCAGAAGTAGCCAATGGAGAGAGGGTGGAGATTTGAGAGTTAGAGAAGAAACAGAAGAATTCTTTGATCATTTAATTAACTTATTCATTCATGCACACATTAACTCATGCATTTATTTTCTGCATTCAATCAAGTATTTGTGGAGTGTCTGGCATTCCTCAGTCACTGTGTTAGACATGAATGGTAAATATATATAAACTATTTTCCAAGATGAACAGAGATTCTGGCATATTGGATATTACAGAAAATTTAGTATTTTTTTAGAATACATGTAGGGAGAAAGACCGTAAAGAATGATGTCTATTCCATTAAATTAATGATATAACATCAAAACATCTTGAGTGTTTATATTCAAGATATTTGTCAGGCAAGTTTTACAGATGGTTAAACCCTATACTATCAGGAACTCTTGGAAGGAAAGTTTTTTTTATCACCAGCCAAGGTCCCATCATTTCATGGGAAATTGATGGGGAAACAGTGGAAACAGTGTCAGACTATATTTTTGGGGGCTCCAAAATCCCTGCAGATGGTGATTGCAACCATGTTATTAAAAGACGTTTACTCCTTGGAAGAAAAGTATGACCAACCTAGATAGCATATTCAAAAGCAGAGACATTACTTTGCCAACAAAGGTCCATCTGGTCAAGGCTATGGTTTTTCCAGTGGTCATGCAGGAATGTGAGAGTTGGACTGTGAAGAAGGCTGAGCACCGAAGAATTGTTGCTTTTGAACTGTGGTGTTGGAGAAGACTCTTGAGAGTCCCATGGAGTGCAAGGAGATCCAACCAGTTCATTCTAAACGAGATCAGCCCTGGGATTTCTTTGGAAGGAATGATGCTAAAGCTGAAACTCCAGTACTTGGGCCACCTCATGTGAAGAGTTGACTCATTGGAAAAGACTCTGATGCTGGGAAGGATTGGGGGCAGGAGGAGAAGGGGACGACAGAGGATGAGATGGCTGGATGGCATCACCGACTCGATGGACGTGAGTGTGAGTGAACTCTGGGAGATGGTGATGGACAGGGAGGCCTGGTGTGCTGCGATTCATGGGGTCACAAAGAGTTGGACACGACTGAGTGACTGAACTGAACTGAATTGAAGGTATAGATGTGTGGCAAATGGCATATGTGTCTGCTCCTGAGTCATTTTTGAGATGCCCCTAGAAAACTTCTTTATTATCCCCAAATCTAACTGAGGAACAGGCAGGAAAGCAAGACAAGAAGTTGCAGTTGATAATTAGTAGGATAAAGTAAGAGAATGCTACCGATTCTTCACTAATAAAGCCTGATGAATTGAAAAATTCAAATGTTAATTGACTATTGAAAAGAGACTCTAAAGAAGGAACCTTTAAGGTAACACTTAACGGTCCTAATGCAAAGCAGGAAAGAAGAGGGAGTTCCAGAATTGGAAGTATCAGTGATTTTGTACATGAATATGTAGAAAATATGTTATAAGAGCAGCAATATTCTCCAGAAAAAAAGTTAGGTGTGTATGAGCTAAAGCAGAATGGTTTTCTGCAGTATTCAAAAGTAACACTTTTCTTGTTGCTAACCTAATGCTTATTCTATATTAAATGCAGGTTTTACTTAAAAAAAGAATACTTTTATTTTCTGTAGTTACAATAACATAAAAATTCATTGGAAAGGTAGATGGAAGGAAATTTTCTGAAAATACTAAGAAACATGCTTGTTAATGTCTTGTTGTTTACAAGTTCAATCACTAAGTTCTGACTCTTTGTGACCCCACAGACTGCAGTACCCCAGCTTCTCTGTCCTTCGCTATCTCTCAGAGTTTGCTCAAACTCATGTCCATTCAACCATTTCACCCTCTGTCACCCCCTTCTCTTTCTGCCCTCAATCTTTCCCAGCATCTTTTCCAAGGAGTTGGCTCTTCACATCAGTGGCCAAGTACTGGAGCTAAATATTTGGGGCTGATTTCCTTTAAGACTGGCTTTCCTTGTGACTCAGCTGGTAAAGAATCCACCAGCAATATGGAGACCTGGGTTCGATCCCTGGCTTGGTAAGATCCTCCAGAGAAGGGAAAGGCTACCCATTCCAGTATTCTGGCCTGGAGAATTTCATTGACTGTATAGTCCATGGGGTCGCAAAGAGTCAGACTTGACTGATCAGCATTCACTTTCCTATAGGTTTGATTGATTTGATCTCCTTGCTGTCCGAGGGACTCTCAAGAGTCTTCCCCAGCACCACAATTCAAAAGCATCAATTATTTGGTGTTCAGCCTTCTTTATGGTCCAACTCTCACATCTGCATATGACTAATGGAAAAACCACAGCTGGGACTACATACACCCTTGTCAGCAAAGTGATTACTCTGTTTCTTACTACACTGCCTGAGTTTGTCATAGTATTTCTTCCAAGGAGGAAGATTCTTTTCTTTTCTTGGCTGCAATCACCATCCTCAGTGATTCTGGAGCCCAAGAAATAAAATCTGTCATTGTTTCCGCTTCTCCTGTTCTATTTGCCATGAAGTGATGGGCCCAGATGCCATGATCTTCGTTTTTTCGATGCTAAGTTTTGAGCCAGCTTTTTCACTCTCCTCCTTAACCCTCATCAAGAGGCTCTTACTTCCTTAGAGTGGTGTGTCACTGGTGTCCTCTGCACATCTGAGGTTGCTGCTGTTTCTCCTGGAAATCTTGATTCCAGGTTGCGATTCATCCAGGACAGTATTTCACATGATGTACTCTACATATAAGTTAAACAAGCAGGGTGACAGTATACAACCTTGATGTACTCCTTTCCCAATCTGGAACAAGTCTGTTTTTCCATGTCCAGTTCTAACGGTTGCTTCTTGACCCACATACATACCAGGCAGAAAAGGTGGTCTGGAATTCCCACGTCTTTAAGATTTTTCACAGTTCGTTATGATCCACAGCCAAACGCTTTGGTCAACGAAGCAAAAGTAGATGTTTTTCTGGAGTTCCCTTGTTTTTTCTATGACTCAATAGCTGTTGACACTTTGATCTCTGGTTCCTCTGCCTTTTCTAAATCCAGTTGTTATATCTGGAAGCTCTCAGTTCACATACTGTTGACACAGCTTGAAGGATTTTGAACATTACCTTGCCTAGCATATGAAATGAGCACAAGTGTATGGTAGTTTGAGCATTCTTTGGCATTGCCCTTCTTTGGGATTGGAATGAAAATTGACCTTTCTAGTCCTGTGGCCACGGCTGAGTCTTCCAAATCTGCTGGCATATTTATGGCAGCACTTTAACAGCATCATCTTTTAGGATTTGAAATAGCTCAGCTGGAATTCCATCATCTCTACTTTGTTCATAGTAATGCTTCCTAAAGCCCACTTGACTTTACACTACAGGATGTCTGATTCAAGGTGAGTGATTACACCATCGTGTTTATCCGGGTCATTAAGACCTTTTTTGTACAGTTCTTCGCATTCTTGCCACCTCTTCTTAATATCTTCTGTTTCTGTTAGGTCCTTGCCGCTTCTGTCCTTGATGGTGCCTATCTTTGCCTGAAATATTCCCATGTGATCACTAATTTTCTCAAAGAGCTCTCTAGTCTTTCCCATTCTATTGTTTTCCTCTATTTTTTGCATTGTTCACTTAAGAAGGCTTTCTTTTCTCTTCCTGGTATTCTCTGGAACTCTGCATTCAGTTGGGTATTATCTTTCTCCTTCTCCTTTGCCTTTTGTGTCTCTTTTCTCGGCTATTTGTAAGGCCTCTTCATACAACACTTTGCCGTCTTGCGTTTCTTTGGGATGGTTTTGATCACAGTCTCCTGCACAATGTTATGAATCTCCATCCATAGTTTTTCAGGCACTCAGATCTAAGGAACTGATTATCATACTTCAAATATAAAGATCAAATGCTACCACCCTGTGATATCTTCTCTAAGTCTTCCCAGAGTGAAAAGGAGAGTTCTGTTACAATCCATCCAACTATGAATGTGGAATTCCTCTTAAAGAATATTTTTTCCAAGTGTTAGACGTTCAGTTGTGTTTGACATTTTTGCAACCCCATGGGCTGTATGTAGCCTGCCAGGTTCCTCTGTCCATGGAATTTTCCAGGCAAGAATACTGGAATGGGTTGCCATTCCCTTCTCCAGGGGATCTTTCTGATCCAGGGATCAAATCCGAGACCCCTGCATTGCAGACAGATTCTTTACCATCTGAGCCACCAGGGAAGCCCATTCTTCCCACGGAAATCCTTAAGTAGCTAATGAAGGAAGAGAAGATCCATCACTGTAGAAGGTAAACATCCCTGATCAATCTGAAAAATAAAACTCCTAGGTGCCTCCAATCCCACATGAAGAATGGTCTATATTCAATACTCCATCAGGAATGCTCATTTGTATCAGAAATAATTTGAAGACAAAACTCCTGTTCCCTAGAGAATTCTAGAGTCAGATCCCAACTTTGCACTCTTAGAATTTCCTGTGAGGTCTTTAGGCTATATTGGAGATTTTCCTACGAAGCTATTTTTCGTCTCCCCAGAACTGACTTAGTAGGCCACAATTTCTTTCTCTCTGGGTAGAGTTCTAGCTGCATAACTACTAATGATGTTTAGATTTTAATGATACTTCATATAGAAAATGAGATAATATATGTCCCACTGCTGAACTCACAGTGCTGTTTTAAGGCTAATAAAAAGATCATACTAAAATCTACATAGGAGATGTAGCAAAGAATGGGATAACAACCCCATGCCACCCCTGGTTTAGTCAAAGGATACACTGGTGAACAAAAGCTACCCTGATCTTCTCCCGAGACAGCAGCCCAGTGAGTGACCAAGTCACTCTTGCCAAACTGTAAAGATGCGAATAAACATCATTAAGGACCAAGTGTTCAATATCTGGAGGCCAAGAAACTGGCAGGCACCAGAGTAAAAGCCCCCCAGACGAGGCCATCTAACTCCCTGGCACCCCATTACTGCCTGCAGAGCACAGCCCAGTGGACACAGCAGGAGGCAGACAAGCTGCGCTTCTGAGAGTAACGACCGTGTCTGGCCAAAGAAAATGGTGTGTCCATGAGTCAGGAGGAGTCAGAGACCCATGGCTTTAGTAACAGCGAGCACCGTGGCACTGAGGAAAGCAAGTGCAGTTCAACTTTGCTTTCATGCCCTTCGCGGTGTTGCCTGGAAATTACTGACTCATAGTTTTATTTCTGTACTTTGAAGCTCTGGATGCAATTACAGAAAAACCTTCTAAAATTCATGAACATTCTGTATTCATAGCAATTCAGATATCATAACTTACCCACAAAATTAACTGCCTGGAGTAAGTTTCAAAATCAAAGAATTTTCTACCTCCATGCAGGCATGTCATTTTCTCTTCTTATAGAAAGATAAATTCTTTGAAAGCAAGAAATCTACAAGAACTGTAAGATTCATGTTTATTACATCATAGGATCTACAGCAGTTTAGGAATCTCTAAAATGTCTACCTTCTCATTAGGGATCCTCAAGAGAAAAGCAGGGATTTTTAGAAAGCTTTAACAAAGGAAGTTAAAAGAGCAAAAGTGGATCAAGAGGGTTTTTTTCAAAATTATCACACATTATTTCTGATTTGGGGATGAGTCATCGTAACATGATAAAATGAATCATATAATGGTGCTAATGTAAAACTTGGACACATGATTATAGCTTCAGATTTTAAAGAAACTGCAGGAGAAAGATAATTTCAAATATCATTTACACTAGTCATAACAGATTTTATAGTGCAACAAGAAGCTACAGCTGTATTTACAAAAAGCAAACAAATTTGGGATTAAAACAGTGAGACATAATATATATATTTTCACTGAATTACTTTAATGTAGTTTGAGCCCCATACATTTCAAATATTCCATGTAGATTTTTCTCTCTAGTCTTTCTAATCACTTCAAGTATAATTAGTGAACATGAATAGCATTACAGAATATTGTTCTTTTAAAGAACATCCCTCTTAATTATTACATAAGTACTAATGAAAAGTGTAAGTAGGAATAATAGAGAAGAAGGACACCTAACTCTGACTGGCAGTCACTTCCCACAATGGCTTTTAAAGCCCGATCAGTTATTGGTGGCCTTACTTTATATCCACGTGAAGATAATAAAATATAGCAATACACCATACAAACTAGAACATTTTCTGAAAAAAAAGGTTATATTTTTGCTTTTGAGATCATATAGCAAGTAGACATATCTATAGTTTACTATTGACTATTATTTCTTAACAATCACTGCACAGATTCAGGAATGATGGGAAGAAAATACAACCTACATGTTTGCAAATAAAATGGAACATTTATGAAGATTATACTGACAATGAAGTTGTTATGATGTTAAATGTTATTAATTTCTCAATACAGTTGAGAAATACAATGTATTGAGTCAATACATTTCTTAAAGATTAGAAGCTCAGATATTTTGTGAACCTTAAATATCATATACAAAATCCTTAACCAAAAACCTTTTGAAAGTGAAAATGTCCTGTCTTTGCAGCCCCATGGACTGTAGCCCACCAGGCTCCTCTGTCCATGGAATTCTCCAGGCCATTCCCTTCCCCAGGGGATCTTCCTGACCCAGGGACTGAACCCAGGTGTCCTGCATTGCATGCAGATTCTTTACCATCTGAGCCATCAGGGAAGCCCACAGCTACCAAGCAGTTCTGGGGACCCAGGTAGCTACTGGTCCCCTCTTTAGAAAATGGTCTACCTGGAAAATTATTCTCTTCTCAAACTACAGTTTTTGTAAGCCATGGTAATGTTTGTAAGTCAAGAAGGTGTGTTTTCCCTTAATTCAATTAGACATATATATGTTATGTGTTCTTAAAAAACATTCATTGGACATTTTCCATTCTGGATGAATGATACGTCCCCTCAAGGCACATAGAAGAGCTCTAGATGAATACACACAAGTCTTGATAGACATTACACAGGAAATACCCTAGCATACTGTAAGCAACCATTGGGATGCATGAATAATGTTCAGGTCAATGAGTCAGAATGGAATGGCTACTGCAGACGAGAGTTTCAAAATGAAAACTATCACAGGTAAAAATGAGTTCCTGAAATAAGGTTTCAAGAATCTGAGATCTTAAAACAAAAAAAGACAGATCTTGGTGGTAACTGTTTTGGGGTGTTTTGTTTTTTTTTTTCATTATTTCTACCTTACTTTTGAAAATAATTATATATATATATAGAATATAATTATATATATATAGAATATAATTCGGAGAAGGCAATGGCACCCCACTCCAGTACTCTTGCCTGGAAAATCCCGTGGAGGGAGGAGCCTGGTGGGCCACAGTCCATGGGGTCGCTAAGAGTCGGACACGACTGAGCNGCCTTCCAATGAATATTCAGGACTGATATCCTTTAGGATGGACTGGTTGGATCTCCCTGCAGTCCGAGGGACTCTCAAGAGTCTTCTCCAGCACCACCGTTCAAATTCACCCATTCTTGGGCACTCAGCTTTCTTTATAGTCCAACTCTCACATCCATACATGACCACTGGAAAAGTGTCATGGTGCTTTCTTAAAGACTGAATGTGAACGTGTTACCGTAAGGAGAAAAGACAGTCTCTTAGGATCGCCAACATTTTAGGCACCAGGGCCCAGTTTCATGGGAGGCAGTTTTTCTAGGGACTGAAGTGGAGGAGATGGCTTTGGGATGATTCAAACACACTGCGTTTATTGTAGATTTGATTATTATTGCATCAACTGTCCCTTGATCATCAAGCATTAGATCTTGGAGGGCGAGGTGTGTCTCCTGGAAGACTCCATTCCACCTTCCAGCGGTTAAGGTGAAAACCTGCTGATAAGCTTGAGTTTCAAGTGGGCCACTGGTTTCCCAAGCTCTCCTCAGAGACTTTATGTTGGTAGCTTGAGATTGTCTACAGCGGGGAATATTTAAATCTCAAAAAGTCTACCAGCAGAAGGAATCAGGTATTTCCAATACTCAACCCTTGTTGAGGGGCGAAAGCAGCAACTTCAGATCTGGGTTTTGAAACATGATGTTGTCCCCCTGCATTTGGAACAACTGTACTTGTTTTTTCAGATGCACGTCTTGTGGGTGACAGGGATGAGGTTCATCCAGGAAGGAAAGGAAAGGGAAAGTGTTAGTGCCTCTGTGGTGCCCAGCTCTTGGTGACCCCATAGGCCTCCTCTGTCCGTGGGATTCTCCAGGCAGAGACCGTGGAGTGGGTTGCGCTCCCCTTCTCCAGGGGATCCTCCCGACCCAGGGATCAAACCCTGGTCTCCCACATTGTGGGCAGACTCTTGACCCTCTGAGCCACCAGGGAAGCCAGGAAGGAAGTAAAGTCCATTTTTTCCCTATTTGTCACCACTCCGCTTTTCCAGAACCAGGTCTGTCTATAAAAAGAAGGCAGTTGAGCGAATGGAATAATTCAGTGATATTTAATGTTTTAGCTTCTTGTGTCTTAAATATATATAAACCAAAACGGCAGACTGCATACAGAGAGCCTTGTTTGGGGTTTTTGTTTTTTGTTTGTTTTTGAGGGTTTTTTGGTGGCATTAAGGGAACCTCTCTGTTCATTTTGCTGACAAGGAAATTTCAAGGTGGTTTATATTTCATGTCCTCCAGGTAGGTGACTTTATTTATTTATTCTTTTCTTTTTTAAACAGATAACAATAACCTTCAAGCAATATTTAATAAGTATTCGAAACACAGAAAAACATGATTTATAGTGTTTTATCTTGATTTCAGAAGTGCTTGTTGAAAGTGGTAGCTTACAGTAGACCGAAGGAATCAATTATGTGAAGTGTTCTCTAGCTACTAGTGAGAAGTGAACATTCATGATTTAAATAAATTACACTGACTATCTGATGTTTATCAGGAATGGTACGCTTTTAAGTTCTTATGCATGAAACGAATGTCAATTTTAAGATATTTTGATTCATCTTTCATGTTTATTGTTTAATGTGTTTCTTCTTACTGTATAGAATTTCCTAAGCAAAGTGTATCAGTGACATTTCAAAAATGTATCTAGATTATTATTTGTTAAAATTAGAGGAATATTTCATATACCTTTCTTTTTAAAATTTGGGAAACCCTTTAAAAAATAATTTGATGTTCTTTCTTTTTTTTTTACAACTCACATTACTTTTTTTTTTTTTTTTGCAGTAGTATCATTTTAACCCTCAAACTGCATTTTCACTGGGTATCTAATTTTTTTTTGCAAGTAACATTTTGAATTTGTTCTTCTTGACATATTTATGTTTATATGCATTTTGCATCTCCCTATTTCATGATTTTGAAATCAAATGTAACAGATTTTTGTGTGACTTTTTTTTCTTTGACTGCATAGTATCTTTCTTCTGAATTTTTTTGCAAACCTGTTGTTTTTGAATTCTCTTTTTTTCCCTTTATTTTCCTTCTCAATATGACCCCAGGAGCCAACTCAAAGAAAAACGCTGATGATATAACCAGTAATGACCGTGGTGAAGATGAAGGTATTTTTTGTTTTTTTACAAAGCTCGATCTTGATGCATGATTTTATATCTTTTTTTTCTCTTTTTTTTTTCCATTTCAACCGGTTTTTCCTCCCCTTATCTGAAGAGAGTGCACTTCTGTGTGCTTCTTTATTTTCTTCTCGTTTGGGGACTACTGTCGTTTTTAACCACAATGACTATGTAAACCCCCTGGCAGAATGTATATACATGTTTCTCAATATGAAAATGCCATTTACAAGGAAACGCACCGTTTTCTTTTTCCTAAGCTTTTTTTTTTTTTTTTGGCTTGATCACAAGAAGAGAAAGTGAAATTTTAAAGCATGCGTGTGTGCGTTCTTTTCTTTCTTCCAAATGTTCTTTCGTAATTTCATGTTGTATTTTGGAGCTTCGGTCTTGTTAGTTTCGTGGACACCAAGACAGCTCAGTACAACTGTTTTTTTAGGTGGGGGGAGGGACGGCTGGCATTTCCATCTTTGTTTGTTTTTACGATTGTTTCCCCGGAATGTACTGATTCCAAAATAGGGTTTTCAAAGCATCTTCTCTGGCTCACAGTAACACACATGAAAAAGTGTCTTGAAGAGAATTTGTTGTTTCTCTCTGAAACGCATTTTGGAAGCTTTAAAGGAAAAGCAAATTAAAAGTAGGGGGGTTTAGCAAAGAATTGAAAAAGGCTGAAAAAGCTAGATCTTTGCATCTCTGTTTTCACACCACGGCTGCTCTCGGAACTTTTTTTTTTCCCCTCCTAAAAATGTTTAGTTGCTATGGAGAGCTTCTTTTTGAAGGCTCTCAAATCGTTGGCCAGATTACCCACTAGAAGTAGAGTGATTTTTTTCTTTTAAGATGGAAGATAACGCCGCAGGTAAACCATCATTAGCAAGTGGTATCTTCTTCCTTCAGTGGAACAAACGGTTTAGAAGAAAAGAAACAGCTTCGAATCAGCCTCTGCAGGCTCGGGCAGCCTGGGTCTGCCTCTGTGTGCTTAGTCGCTCAGTTGTGTCCGACTCTTGGCGACCCCAGGGACTGTAGCCCGCCAGGCTCCTCTGCCCGTGGGATTTCCCAGGCAAGAATACGGGAGTGGGTTCCCATGTCCTTCTCCAGGGAACCTTCCCAACCCAGGGATGCAACCTCCTATATTCCATTGGCAGGCGGATTCTTTACCCCCTGAACCATCAGCAAAGCCCAAGGCATGCATTTCTGACTATTTAAGTTAAAGGGACGAGCGTCCTCGAAGGACCTGTAGCTCTCTAGCTGAAAGACAGTTTAAAGTGGACCTGAGACGAATCCTTGCTGGGAAGCAAAAGTTCCCTCCAAAAAAGTTCGCCTTTTTATCACTTGCTTGGCGTTCCCATCCCCTTAGGTGTCTCTCATAAATCAGCAGGTCTCTGAGAAAAGCTCTGCCGTAGCTGCCTAATAACCCGCTGTTCTCGCAACATGACTATTACTTAATATTTTGTAGACCTGCATTCAGAGCTTTCTTCTTGCTTTCAATACTCACCTTGGAAGTTTCTTCTGATGCGTTTGGACCGCGACAGCTGCCCTGAGTCATCAGCTCAGCTACCCTGTCCTTGTGAGGCCCCAGACCACCCGCAATGTCATCTGTATCCTTGTTTAACCAACCACAGGTGTAATTTGCATCTTGTACCCTTGTGTCCTCTTAGCATCTTATTCCTTTTTTTATCACTGGCATCTGTTTTCACAAGCCCGCCAGCTACCTGTTATATTAAAATGCTTTCTCCTTTTACTTAAATACCATAGAAACTGTTATTTTTTTCTTTTTCCCCCAACGTTGAATGAATATGACATCTGATTATTTCTTCCCCGAGCTCACAAGAACCTTCTTCTGTGTGTCTTAGAAGGTAATAGCTGTTAACTTAACGCCTTTTTTTTTTTCCCCCTGACAGATCCCCTTAAAATAGTCCAAAAAATGTCAACTTGTTTCTTTCTGGTAATGCAACCAAGAAGGGTAACAGAAATAAGAACTCCAGCGGCAAATCAGTGTCCAGAGCCTCTAGTGGCTGGTGTAAACACCACGCCTTATACGGACAGTGATTGATGGAGTTCCCCTCGCGTGTGATGAGTGAGGGCCTCCCAGGGGGCTACACGGTGAAGAATATGCCTCCCAGTGCAGCAGATGAAGGCTCAGTCCCTGGGTCGGGAAGGTACCCTGGAGAAGGGCATGAGACCCCACTCCAGTATCCTTGCCTGGAAAATCCCATGGGCAGAGAAGCCTGGCAGGCTATGGTCCATGGGGTCGCAAAGAGTCAGACGGGACTGATCACTGGTGAGTGAAAGATTCGAAAAGGATTTTTTACTTCTTCCTCAAATTTTACATGAGAAAATAGCGTTCTTCTGCTGTGGGTTAAGTATCTACAGACAGATGCGGCTTGACACTTTTTCCTGTACTTGACTGTGACCATGGGGTTCTTTGGCCTCCTGGAGGGCGTCTGGTAGCAACCAGGAACCTGTTTTCAGATGGTGCTCATAATTCATTTTATGAGTAGCCTCCATCCACGTGTTGGTTGATTTCCTTAAGATTCATTCCTGATCATTCAACCATGTCTCCATAAATTAGGCCAAAAAAAAAAGTTTTTAAGGAAAAAAAAATGTAAATAAGCGTACATGGATACATTTGCTTTTTTCTTGATAACACACATCCATCCCTCACTCAGTCATGTCCGACTCTCTGCAACCCCATGGATGGTAGCCCCCCAGGCTCCTCCATCCATGGGGTTCTCCAGGCAAGAATACTGGAGTGGGTTGCCATTTGATAACGTGCAAGTATTTAAATGAGAGACATATATATGTATTTACCTAGAGAAGTTCCCAGAAATAATTAGAATCGGGGTCAGGATTCTTAAAAGACTACATTTAAGCTCAAGGGATGATGAACACCAAAGAAGTTATTTGATCACAACTTTTCAGAAAGCAGTCATATGCTGGGCAAATTTCTCTTGTCACAGACCATTGCAAAGTAGGATTTTCACATCAGTGTCCAAGTAATGATGACTAAGGATACTCTGGTTTCAGATCATAGTGGGAGTTCTTATTCCATGTGGAAATAATCAGGATTGCAACCATTTCATCTTGAGGTTGCAGTCTTGCGCCATGTTTATTTCAGTTCATTTCTTTCACTTTTTTTTTTTGGTCACTTCAGTTGGCATATCCTTGCAAAGAGTCATTTAGAGAAAAGACACTTGCTTGGGTGCCTTTGTTTATTTTTCCACGTTTCTGTTCTGTTGATCATTTTTTAAACTATTTTTTCTTTTTGTCACAATGTATCGAGAGCTTCTGGTTTCACTACCTGTCTTACGTTCTCATTGTTCAATCGAAAGTGAATCTTGAAGCTCACGTTTGACTGAAGAAGGCAGTTATAGTAAGAAAGTGATAATTGTGAAGTTGAGTTTGCACTAACTTAGATATTTAAAATATATGCTTTAATAGATACTACGCACCGACTCTTTGTGACTCCATGGACTGTAGCCCACCAGGCTCCTGTATCCATGGGCTTCTCCAGGCAGGAATCCTGGAGTGGTTTGCTGTGCCCTTCTCCAGGGCGTCTTGACATCCCAGGGATCAAACCCAGGTCTCCTGCATTGCAAACAAATTCTGTACCACTAATAGACGCCATGGGCTTCTTCAGGACATGTCCCCTTCTAGGGTTTGATTACTATGTAGGGAAGAAGTGATTCACTCATCTCAGTGGTTAAATTTGTAGTGTTGTAGGTACATATGGAAGCATACCCATGCATACAAATTCATTCCAATGTCTGCCTCGTTTCTATGAGTAGAAAATGTAACAACATCAACCATTATCCTTAAGCCATCTTAACTGTCCTCGTTCAGTCGCTCAGTCCTGTTGGACTCTTTGCGACACCATGGCCTGCAGCACGCCAGGCTTCCCTGTCCTTCCGCACCTCCCAGAGTTTGCTCAGACTCATGTCCATCGAGTCCATGATGCCATCCGACCATCTTAACCGAGGTATTCCTAATTCAAGAAAGGGCCATGTGATGGGAGTCCCATCTCAACTAGGGAAAAGTCACTCACGCCTTTTGGTTTAGTCTCGGTTAATCAGTGTGATTTTTTTTTTTTCCCCCTTACTCGGCTCTTTCTTGCAGACATCCATGATCAGAACAGTAAGAAGCCGGTGATGGTGTACATCCACGGCGGGTCCTACATGGAGGGGACGGGCAACATGATTGACGGGAGCATCCTGGCCAGCTACGGCAACGTCATCGTCATCACCATCAATTACCGGCTGGGGATCCTAGGTGAGTGAGTGCCTGCTGACGACGAGCAGGTTCTGCTGCTTGTTCTGTGGGGGTTCCTTGCTTCCACGAATGTTACTGCATTTCCCGGGAATTTCTGCGACAAACCTCACTCAGTGGTCCAAGGTGCATCTGTTCTATAACTTTCACATTTCTTTTTTTGTTCGTTTCTGTTACTTTTCATATTTTCATCCCTTGGACCCACCTCAACCATCAGCACACAGGAGTCCGTGAAAAAATTTTGCTTCTTGTTTTGTGGGCTTTCTTGCTTTCACTTCATGCTACAAGCTACATTTCTTCCCTGACTTTCAGGTAGCACCATCCATTTCCTTTTTGTTTAAATTTCACATTTTAATCCAATGGCTTCTTTTCCTTGAACCCTCCTCAAACAGATTCAGCCTCCTGGGTCATCGAATGAACTTGTGATGTTATAGAAAGCAGTTCTCTCTCTCGGGGCTTGGCTGACATAAACCTGTTGCATGAACACAGTTGGGTGCTGTCTGATAAAGCGTTTGGTAACAGGTGATAACTCGATAAAGGGGACAGTGGGCCATACATATGAGCTTTTGTGGCTGTGTTGATCATGAGTTGGAAACTCTTTTACTTACTCTCTAGGATATTGTGTATCTAATGGATCTTGAAGACGAGAGGCGGTAGGTGGTCACGTGACTATTGCATTCTCGTGTGATGAAATACTCTTATTTGGATTTTGTAACTTGGTGATATTTCATTTGTTGGAAACTCCTTTACTTACTCTCTAGGATATTGTGTGTCTAATGGATCTTGAAGATGAAAGGCGGTAGGTGGTCCCATGACTGTTGCATTCTCGTGTGATGAAATACTCTTATTTGGATTTTGTAACTTGGTCATATTTCATTTTGTGTAAATTTACGATTGACTATGACAAGACCTTGTCTAAGAGCACAGGAATTCAAGAGCAGCAGTCTGTTGTTTTGGTATTGTATTCATTTTCACCAACAGTGTGGTTTCAAAAAAAAAAATAGCATTTTGACGGTTATATTTTGAGGCTTATCTGCTGTGGTTTTTCCTGCTCTTGGTCAGTTCATGAAGAATATCCATGGTCTGTGTAACTGCATTTATTTTCAAGGCAAAAATGCGCTGAGGGGGCTTCCCTGGTGGTTTAGTGGTTGAGACTCTGCAGTGGAGGCTGGTCAGGGAACTAAGATTCTGCAAGCCTAGTAGCAAGGCAGAGGGGGAAAAAAATGCATTGAGATGGTGCAGAAAATTGCATTTGTAACAGTGTGGCTGTGAGAATGAGATCTGTGTGCCATAGGATGTTTATGGGTGTTAAAAAAAAAAAAATCTGGACTCACGGAGTTGTATCAAACAAGAAAACATTGAAAATGTTTATACAAGTATTACCAAGAATATTTTATTTTCAACTGATGTTTGAATTTTGTTGTGAGCATTTCGTTTCATTCACCACTAAAACATTCACGTATAGAAGACCCCAGCGAAGCGGGACAGTTGTTGAAGTGACTTTCTAATTGAAAAATGCAAGATGTGTGCACACTTGTACCTTTGGGGACAACCACAGAGTACTTGAAATTTCAGGTTTTCAAAATGGAAACAGTGATGCACATTATTTATTTATCTTTTTGTCTTGAGCTCCAAAATCACTGCCGATGGTGCCTGCTGTCATGAAATTAAATGACACGGGGTCCTTGGAAGAAACGCTGTGACCAACCTAGTCAGCATATTAAAAAGCAGAGACATTACGTTGCTGACAAAGGTCTGTGTAGTCAAAGCTATTTGGATTTTTCCAATAGTCAGGTATGGATGTGAGAGTTGGACTATAAAGAAGGCTGGGCACCAAAGAATGGATGCTTTTGAACTGTGGTGTTGGAGAAGACTCTTGAGAGTCCCTTGGAATGCAGGGAGATCCAACCAGTCCATCCTAAAGGAGATCAGTCCTGAATATTCATTGGAAGGACTGATGCTGAAGCTGAAACTCCAATACTTTGGCCACCTGATGTGAAGAGCTGACTCATTGGCAAAGACGTAGGGTGGGAGGAGAAGTGGGAGACAGAGGATGAGATGGTAGACAGCATCACTCGGCGTCTAGAGCCTTCTCGTTTCGTGATTTTTATTTCCTTTTCTTTTCTCACGCTGGTGCTCCGAGCCAAATCTTTGTCGTTTCCGTTCATTTTGAAGAGCGTGGATCGCAAGCCCCTCTGAGTGTTTTCTTGTTTGTCTGTTTCAGAATCCTCTGGGGAGTTGCCTTGGCTACCGGTGTTTGAGACAGGAAGTGGTAATCCGTGATCCCTCACAAAAGGTCCATTCTCAGGACGAGGTGGACAGAGGAAGCCAGGGACCACCGCGTGCCCCCTGGCAGTGCTTTCAAAGAGCGCAGTGTGGGATCTGTATGGCGTGGCACCAGCTCCTGGTGCCGCTTTCTGAACGGGCCCGTGGTTTTGGGCAAGCTCTCGCTTTGCAGGAATAGCAAAACGTTGTCTTGCCTGAACACTGTGGCGCTGATGCGACTTAAAAGGTTAGATTTCAAGAGAAATCGACGCCTCTCCCCTCTCTAACGCCCAGCTGGTATTAAGCAGCTTTACACGGTGATCTCTTAGCTGTTTGGCCCGTTTTTTGAATCTGGGACAATCTTGTGGGAATTACACACACCTTCTTTTCTAAAAAGGCTTCTGATTCTAACTTTCCTCATTTGAACCCTTTAAAGTTTACCTTCTGCTGCTGAGAGGTAGAAGGAACAAGTCTTGGGGAGGGGAACAGAGAAGGTGCAAGAGTTATGGCAAGGAAATGAAAGAAGCAATTTAGCATCCCCGAGACAGTCTATTTACATTCTGCGAATGAGTTCGTGTGAAGCCCAACACCACAGACCCCCTTTTATCTGAAGCTGTGAAAGTGTGCCAACTTGGCCGATTGTACAGGGCGATAGATTTCGTTCAAGCGTGACTCGGTCAATCTTTTCCAGACATCTTGCGGGGACGGCCGTCCTCTCGCGAAACAGGCGGTGGTCGTTTACTTCTTTGCTTGCAGGGAAAATTGCGATTATCATTGTCTGAAAGTATTTCGAACTATTGGCATGCAAATATATATTTTTTAATGAGTCAATGAAATGGTACAGCATACGATATGATGATCATCTGTATTAGAGCTTTTCATAGGAGATGCTTATTTTACCAAAACATAGAAATCATCGTTTGAACTTTTTCTTCAAAAAGTCGTACATGCCGAAACGCTGTTTTTCTGCCTGAGGAATGGAAAAGCATTGTTTGAGATGATTACTGCCCCCCCCCCCTTTTTTTTAAACAAAGTAACAAATTCTGTTTTCCTACCCCCAAAGAGAAGTTTTGCAAAATGAATGATGGTCAGAAAGAAAGCATTTCCTGAATCTCTATAAAAGGTGGTTCTGTTCTCTCCCTCGCATGCCATACTAACCATGCAGTGGGTTTGTGCTTGTGAAGTTGGATAGCCTAGGACTTGGTTGTTGTTGCTGAGTTGCTCAGCTGACTCTCTGCGACCCCGTGGCATGCAGCACACCAGGCTTCCTTGTCCTTCACCATCTCCCACAGTTTGGTCAAACTCATGGGAGATTGTAGTCCATGGAGTCGCTAAGACTCGGACATGACAGAGCGCCTTCAGTTTCACTTTTCACTCTGATGCATTGGAGAAGGAAATGGCAACCCACTCCAGTGTTCTTGCCTGGAGAATCCCAGGGGCGGGGGAGCCTGGTGGGCTGACGTCTACGGGGTCGCACAGAGTCGGACACGACTGAAGCGACTTAGCAGCAGCAGCAGCAGCGTGTCCACTGAGTGGGTGATGCTAGTGACCGTTAAGCCCAGTCACGAAATAATTTCCAGTGTTATTAATAGCTTTGGACAGCTTATTAACGTCACTGTTGAGCCACTGGGCGGGGGTGGGGGTGGGGGGACGCTGCAACTAGCCAAAAATGCAATGTAGTACCTATCCAATACCACCTACATTTCCGTTTATCATTCTTTCGAAAAACAAGGATAAAGCAGTTGTAATAGGAGATCAATGAGATGATCCCCACACTTGCTCTTCAGACAAGGAATATGTTCTTTCATCACGACTGCCTAACGCAAACCTTGCTTAGCTAGTGTAAGCACCTAATTGATTGTCTAATTGAGGACTCTTTGGGAAATGTTAGTAATGCTGCCGGACTTACAGTGTATATTCCTGAAAGCAGGTCCTCGATCGCTGATGCAGTTTCCTTAAAATCACTATTGATGGGCCACGGTGACACATGGACATATGATATGTGCCCCCAAGCCATGATGTTTGAAGAAGCGAGGCTCTTGTTGCCACAGATCTAAGGCTTTATCCACCCACCCAGTGTCTAACCTCTGAAGCCCATTTGGTTGTACTCTTACTGCCTGGGACCCACACGTGGAATTAAGACCATTGACCCAATGGATGACTTCATCAGACTTCTCGCCTGACAAGTATGTTTCAGTCTGATGAAATGTCACCCATACCATTTTATATAACTGCCTTTTTTCAAGGATTCCCAGAACATCACAAACACCCGCTCAGTTTTCATGTGCACACAAGCAGATTTCCATCTGGGCAACTCAGTGGCTCCCTTCTATTAGAACATTCCGGATATTTCTATGCTGAAAAACGTCAGTTACCAATTTAGCTGGCATGTACATTTCCCTTTCACTTGAGAGTTGAAGATGCCATCTACTCTTTGGTAGTTTGACCATTTCCCCCCTCCCCCTATAAATCTTTATTCTTTATTTGACTTTATCTTTTCCTACAGATTTTCTTTTGGAGTTCTCAGGGAAGNGCCAACAAAGGTCCATTTAGTCAAGGCTATGGTTTTTCCTGTGGTCATGTATGGATATGAGAGTTGGACTGTGGAGAAAGCTGAGCGCCGAAGAATTGATGCTTTTGAACTGTGGTGCTGGAGAAGACTCTTGAGAGCCCCTTGGACTGCAAGGAGATCCAACCAGTCCATTCTAAAGGAGATTGGTCCTGGGTGTTCTTTAGAAGGAATGATGCTGAAGCTGAAACTCCAGTACTTTGGCCACCTCATGCGAAGAGTTGACTCATTGGATAAGACACTGATGCTGGGAGGGATTGAGGGCAGGAGGAGAAGGGGACGACAGAGGATGAGATGCCTGCATGGCATCACTGACTCGATAGATGTGACTTTGAGAGAACCCCGGTGTTAGGGGAAGCCCACTGATTGAAAATGCCCACCCTGGCCAGGCATCATAGTAACCATTTCCATGAGTTGTTTTATGAGAGGAGATCCTGATAAGGAATACACTAATAAGTCATCACCAACCGGAAGAGTTCGGGAAAGGTCGAAAGGAGACACCGCGTGTCCGTCCACTTCCCTGAATCCCTCTCCTAGCACCCATCTTGGCTGAGCTTGCGTGCGCCACCAGGAAAGACTCTGAATTAGAGTGATTGGCCAAAGACCACCCGGAAACTCATCGCATCACCATAAAACCCGGGACTGCGAGCCACACGGCAGAGCGGTTCTCCTGGGTTCCCTCACCCTCCTGCCCTCCACCCGGGTGCCCTTTCCCAATAAAATCTCTTGCTTTGTCAGCACATGTGTCTCCTCGGACAATTCATTTCTGAGTGTTAGACAAGAGCCCAGTTTTGGGCCCTGGAAGGGGTCCGCCTTTCTGCAACACCGGGAGTTGGTAATGGGACAGGGAGGCCTGGCGTGCTGCAATTCATGGGGTCTCAAAGAGTCGGACACAGCTGAGCGACTGAACTGAACTGAATATATGTTTACTGCGTGCAAGGGTATTGAACTCCTACTNCTTTCTGCAACACCGGGAGTTGGTAATGGGACAGGGAGGCCTGGCGTGCTGCAATTCATGGGGTCTCAAAGAGTCGGACACAGCTGAGCGACTGAACTGAACTGAATATATGTTTACTGCGTGCAAGGGTATTGAACTCCTACTTCTACAGATCTGCAGTACTGTTGTCTCACGTAACTCTAAAGCTGAAACGGTCTGTGTTTAACTGTCAGTTGGTGTGTGTACTAGAGTGAGTGACAGTGTACATCAAGCGTGCCAAAAACTGTCCTCACGGCAGCTAAACTTTGAAGTAGTCTTTGAATACTTTTAATACATTTATTTTGATAAATAATGTTATCGAATATTTGGTCCAGATGTGTGTTGGGGTGTTTTTTGGTAATTTAATCTGGCAGAAACAAGTATCTCCTCTAGGAGAGAGGAGGGATCAGTTGATGGGCCAGTTGAGTAAGAATTGACGTCCTTAGAACTGAGAAATCACAGCTGCTGGGAAGATGCTGCTTCCATCTCTAATGCTTTGGTGGGTCACAGGAGATCAGACCATCACTGTGGGCTCAACCTTCTAATATAGTCTTATAAAAATCAAGCTTATTGTTGAAAACGCAAGAGCATTGCTTTAAAGCCCTTCACAAGTATAGAACAGCTAAACAAGAGGAGTAAATTGCTGTACGAGAGGCAAAGCACGGGGATCATTCACCCAGCTAAGCCGGAGTCTGGGCCAGGAGCTCGCCGAGGGCGGGCCGGCTAGGGCTCCATGTGCCACCACTTGAAGGAGAAGGGCTGTCGGCGCACATTGGTGCCACAGTGCACGTTCCCTTGCCGGACGTGGTAGGCGTAGTAGTCGTCGATGAAGGTGCAGTGGAGGCCCAGCGGCTCCAGCAGGGACCGCACCTCCTCCTCCAGGCAGCAGCGGCCGTTGATGACAGGCCCGAAGGGCTTGGGGATGCCCAGGTGACTGCCCAGCACCAGCATGTTCACCTGCAAAGGGGGCGCCCAGGTCAGGGGCAGCAGTGTGTGCCTTGCGGCACCACCCGAGTGTCCCCTATAACAGCCCCACTTCACAGGCCAGCAACGGAGGCCCAGGAAGGTGATGCGAGCGACTGAAGGCCAGGGAGTGAGGCCAGGTCCTGTACCCAAGCCTTTGGACCCTGGGGTCCGTGTCCTCAACCCTCTCCCTTCCTCCTCGCTGCCACCCTCCGGCAAACTCGATTCCTCAAGGCCCCGCTCCAGTGCTACTGCCTCTGTGAAGCAGCCTGTGACTCTCCAGACGCTGGCAACTAGTCATCCTCTGGGTTCCCGTAGCTCCCAGCACAGTGCCTGGCACAGAGGAGGCACTTAATACAGTTCTGCAGATATTACGATCTGGTGAATAAGTGACTACACATTTTATAGCACTTCCAAACATAATACATCATGTAAACGACTGTGTTTCCTCCACAGTCATCTACGTACGGTGTCACACTGGGAGGTGGCCTGTGGGTTCGAATCCCGGGGCGATTACGCAGCCGTGTGGCCTCGGGCAGGTCCCCTGGCCTCTCTGTGTGCCATCAGCAGGAAGAGCCAAGCACATTTCCAGGTGTGCCAGGTGCAGGAGCAGCGGGCGTGCAGCCTGGGCAGCGTGCAGAGCTCGGGGCCAGCCTCCAGGGCTGCAGAGGCACTGCAGGGGCAGCTCGGCTCTCAGACTCGGCTGAGCCGGCTGCCTGGCTCTCGACCTCTCCGCCTGCTCCACACCCAGGCCCTCGCCCCCAAGCTCCCGCCACGGCTCCCTGTGAGGCCTCACAGGGAGGAGGAACCGAGTCAGCCCTCAGACTCCTTCGTCTGAGACACTGCAGCCCCAGCCTCAGGCACCAGTTTTCCTTCCCCCGGGGCTAAACTGCAGAAAGAAATGAAATGCTTGGGGCCAAGGAACTGTATTCAGGAGAGGGAGTTATGAGGATGCTGCTCCCTCCTGTCTCGTTTGAAAGGAATCCTTTCTTTCTAAACAAAATTTTCTGCAATATCTCAAAGCATGAAACGGAGACGAATCTCTAGAGCATGTGAGGGAGGCCCTGTCTTGGAACCCCGGGGTCCTGGAGAACCCAGTCTGCAAACCACCCGCCGGGCTCTTACTGGCCCTACACAAGGAAGCTCACGGCGGGCAGTGCAGCCCGACCCCGAGCTCTGAACCCCAGCTCTCGCCGGAGACCTGACTCTCTGCGCATCGTCTGTCCAGCGGGGTGACGAAGTCTTTCACCCCCAGGCGGTTGCCTCTTAAAGGCGCTGTAAGCCGAAGAGGGCCACGCAAACCCCAAGCGGTGAGGAGACAGCCAAGCCTCCTGGATCCACAGCCCAAGCGGCCTCCTGGACTTAAGACTGCGGGCAAAGCTGGGCAGGCTCGGAGGTCCGCATCCTCACCATGTTTGGGAAAAAGGCTTCGGCCTTGGGGGCCCCTCGCGAGTCTTTGATGAGCCTGAAGAGCTGCGGGATGTCTACGATGTCCCGCTCGGCCAGGCCCAGCTCCCGCTTCAGCACGGCCCGGTTCCAGTCGATGCATTTCTGGGG
>SJYV01054032.1:0-10845 GCA_006410875.1 Neotragus pygmaeus | reverse complement strand
GTACAACAGCTGATTATCTGTAATGAATTACTGTTGTGAGGTGGGAGATGTCGATTATGTAAATTCTAAGATCTTTAGGTCTTATGAGCTTCCACATGAATTTGATGGCATCTGTTTGCCTACTCAGGGAATTTTTTTGCATAATTCTTGGTTTATAGTTGTGTTCCAGATGGACAGTACTGCCGGGGAGCTAAGTTGTGGATGGCTGAAGCAAAGAATTCCTACATTTATAATGTAGTTAAAAATATATGGTACAACATTAGTTACTATCTATTCTGAGGTGAGAAACAGGGTGGAATCTAATTAGTTCTGATTCATTGATGCAAAATAAATCAGTCACCATTGAGAAGATGGTTAACAACCTTTGCTAGTTCATGTGCTCAAATTCTTTCCTTTGGACTGAAGCTTCCATCTTTTGACCTTCTCAATCCTGAGGAGCCAGAGTGAGACCGAGACCCTTCTCGAGACTTCTCCCAGCACTGTCATTTCCCCCACTCCTTTCATCCTGGGTACTGTCAGTCTGCAGAGATGTGGAAAGACCATTTAAAGCAAGTTCACCTATTAAAATATACTTTTCTACCTGTCACAGGGTCTGACATTTTCCTGATAGCGCCTTATCCTTTTGGGTCCTGAAGATGTGGAGGCTTACAGATTCCCCGGGGACAGGTTGCACCTTAAATTCTTTACCGTCTATTTCAGTGGAGGATGTTAACACAATTAGTTGAGGTCAAAGCCCTGAGAGAAAAGATCGAAGTAACGTCTTAGGGAAAAGCATGTTCTAAGAAGGAAAAAGACAGATAAGAAGGGACTAAAACGTACTTCATTTCTTTGTCAGTGTAATTTGGCATTCTCAAGACTTTGCGGACATTTACCCCAAGAGACCGTGTTATCACTGCCCTAGTTGAAAATGTGTCAGACTCTTTGTGACCCCATGTAGCCCACTAGGCTCCCCAGTCCGTGGAATTCTCAGGCAGGTGTACTGGAGTGGGTTGACGTCCTTCTCCAGAGGATCTTCCTGTCCCAGGGATGGAGCCTGGGTCTCTGGCATTGCAGGTAGATTCTTTACCATCTGAGCCACCAGGGAAGGAGATGCCAATCCAGCTCCACAGATTCCATACTCCCTCACAGAATAAATGTTGGCCAGTGAACAGAGCCAAATTATGGTTTTCAAATGGCATCACAAGCCTCCTTTCCTTGTATACTATGAATTTTGTGATTCCATGTGTGGGGTAGTATTGAATCTTATTCTCCTAAGGCAGTGTGTGCCCTTGCCTAGGCAGATAGGTGAATACCTGCAACGCCCTCAGCGCTTTCATCTACGTTGTAGATTCTACAGCCTGGCTTCTTTGAATGACCTATGGACAAGTATCATCGGTATCTCTTAGAAATATATTGAGGGGCTTCCCTGGGGGCTCAGTGGTTAAGAATCTGCCTGCCAGTGCAGGGGACACGAATTTGATCCCTGATCCAGAAACAAAGATCCCACAAGCCGCAGGGCAACTAAGCCCATGCACCGCCACTACTGAGCCCGGGCTCTGGAACCCGGGTGCCGCCGCTACTGAAGCCCGTGTGCTGCAGAGTCCGTGCTGCTCAGCAAGAGGAGCCACCGAGCTGAGAAGCCTGTGTGCAGCACCTAGAGAGTAGCCCTGCCTGCTGCAGCTGGAGAAAGCCTGGGTGCAGCAACAAAAAGACCCTGCACAGCCAAAAATACGGCGAATTAAATAATCATTTTTAAGATGCATCATTTGATGCATACTTAAAAAAAAGGGAAATATTTCATATATTGAATAGAATCTCAGGCCCATCCCATACCTACTAAGTCAGAATCTGCATTTTGATCCACCCCCAGGTAATTAAAAGGCACACTGTCAGCAGTACTCGGAAAGCTAAGGAAGCTCTGAGGACTTCTTGACTACCTCTCAAATGAGCACTTCGTAGGTATCTGTGCTCAGTCCCTTGCAGACATTTGACAGTTTTTTTTAATGACTGAGGAGAACACCTGTGGTCTTCTTTCTTGCTAAGTCGCTTCAGGTGTGCCCGACTCTGCAGGCCTGTGGACCACAGCCCACGAGGCTCCTCTGTCCATGGGATTCTCCAGGGAAGAATACTAGAGGGGGTTGCCATGCCCTCCTCCAGGGGCGCTTCCCTGCCCAGGGGTCAAATCCTTGTCTCCAGCATCTGCTGCACTGGCAGGAGGATTCTTTATCTGTGGCACCGCCTGGTCTTTCAGGGCTACACAAAGTTGCACTGCATGGCTTGTAAGAGTCGAGGCTATTCAGGAATGACTGATCAGCGTTCCAGCCTGTTTGCTGTGAATACTTCACCCTGGTATATGACAAGGCCTTCTTCTGTATATTCAGTTTGCTTCAGGGTTACTGTGGTGTACTTGGGCCTCAAGTTCTCTCTGTATTTCTATTCTGTCCAATAACAGTGATAATCACACAGAGACATTCTTTGTTAATCTGTATTGCTTAAAGCACTGTGTAGTCGTAGAATCATAACATCTCGGGGTTTTTACATAAGGCTTCAGGATATCTTAAATACGCATCTCATTTGCTGCTAGACACCCAACAACTGGTCCTGTTCCCTCTATTTGAACATTTCTAATGATATGACAGGCAAATGTCACTGAAATTGCACAGTTCAGATTGAGCCTTGAACCCGCACCTGGTCTCAGGACTTAATGAAGCCCAAGAGTTGACTCATTGGAAAAGACTTTGATGCTGGGAAGGATTGGGGGCAGGAGGAGAAGGGGACGACAGAGGATGAGATGGCTGGATGGCATCACGGACTCGATGGACGTGTCTGAGTGAACTCCGGGAGATGGTGATGGACAGGGAGGCCTGGCGTGCTGCGATTCATGGGATCACAAAGAGTCAGACACGACTGAGCGACTGAACTGAACTGAACTGAGGTTCTTTATGTCTCATTGAAGAAAGAATTCAGTGAGAGACAAAGTGATAGGTTAAGAAATGGATTTATCTACAGAGATACACATCCGTTAGAGAGAATGCAGTCTGTCTCAAAGGGTGAGAGTAGTGTTGAAATATGGAGTGGTTAGTTTTTGTGAGCTGGGTAATTTCATAGGCTAATGAATGGGAGGATTATTCCAGCTATTTTAGAGAAGGGGCAGGGACTTCCAGGAATTGGTCCACTGCCCACTTTTTGGCATTTTGTGATCAGAACTGTCATGGGCCTGGTGCATGTGTCATTTAGCATGCCAGTGTATTACATACAGTAATGAGGCGCAGGGTCCACTGGGAAGTCAAATCTTCCACCATCTTGCATCTAGTTGGTTCTAACCAATTTATGTCATATAATCTTTGATCATGTCATTCTTTTCAAGGTTAAGCCCTGTCCCCTTAGCTCTTGTTTCACCTCCTCCTAGTTTTGAATAGTTGTAATTCGTGAAAATTCTTTCTCACACGAGATTAAAATTTATTATCTAGTTGTCTTTATAATTATTTATTCATTGCAGTTATTAATTCTACATTATATTTCCCTTAGCTGGTTGATGTATTCTTTCTCGTTGCTAAGAAAATTGGGAGCCAAGACACAGAAATATTACAGCATGGTTCCAAAGGCCATCAGAAAGCACATGAAAGAAACCAAGATGAGAAACTCTCCTTTCTTTCTAATTTATGGTTCTATTCACCAGACTGTCTGCCAAGAAATACTGCTCTGTGACCAACACTATGATAATAACGCAAGCAAAAACATCAGTCCCTGGGAAAGATCATGGATCAGGGTGTGGTAAAAATCCAGAAACTGTGTCCCTCCCTTTTGGGGTCAGAAATCTGGCAGCCACCCTGGGGTAGGACCTGTGGCCAGAATCCAGCATGGGGAGCTGATGCGTTCCCACAAGGAGATTGGACTCTCTGGCAGCTGGCAGTTCTTTGTGAAATGGGTGTTCCTGGCACTCCATGAAAGTCCTCCCGCCCTCCACACTCTTTTTTCTCTCCACCCCCGCATTCCACACCCTGCAGCACACACCCTCCCACGCCTACATCAATAAAACCCCTCCCTGACATACCTTCTGCACACACGCATGCCCCCACAGCTTCCTCTGCAAACATGCCCACGCCTCTCCAGGAGGCCCACCAGGCAGCCCCAGGCTTTCTGTCTCATGCCCTCGTCCTCGCTTCCACTCAGCCTCCGCAGGGCACCTTATACCACACTTACCACCCTTACCTCCAGTTCTCACATCATGTCTGTTTTACTTCGGGATTTTCCTTCACCTCATCCCAGCTCAGCCCGCTTGGCTCCCAGGGCCTGGGAAGGCTGGCACTGTACTCTTGTTCCACACATGTGTCAGCTGGAGCTGTCGCAGGCAAGAGAGTAGTCAGCCTGCGTGTGCCTGCCTGTTCTTCTCCCATAGCCAGTCTAAGACGGAGGATGGCAAGGAGCTGGCAGTCAGTCCTATTTCTGGAAACTGCAAGAACTCTTTTGTTTTCCCTCTTTAAATTACTGGAGGGACAGGGCTGGCTCTACAGCAGTCACCATCATCCCTCCTTCCCTCTAACTCTGTTGCAGGCTTTTCCGACCCTCCTTCAGATGCCCTTACCTTATGGGGCCCAGGGGTGGCATCTGTTGCATCCTGTTCATTGTAACCAGTCACTCAGGGTAGGAGACCCTACAGAGGTTATAAAGGGCAATGGAAGAGGGGAATTAGTTTGATCGTGTTTAACCAGATCTTTAGACTTCCCTGGTAGCTCCGACGGTAAAGCGTCTGTCTACAATGCGGGAGACCCGGGTTTGATCCCTGGGTTCAGAAGATCCTTTGGCGAAGGAAATGACAATCCACTCCAGTACTATTGCCTGAGAAATCCCATGGACAGAGGAGCCTGGTAGGATACAGTCCATGGGGTCGCAAAGAGTCGGACACGACTGAGCGACTTCACATTCACATTCGTTGAGATAATTTAAATATATGCTGCTGCTAGTCTTCTGGAATCTACCTACAGTTATAATACTGAAAAAAACGTGCTAAATCAATGAAATACATCATGTGTCAGTTTACAGAACTTCTATGCTTGTAGTACCTGATATCTTCACTAGGATTTTAAAGTGGCATTCTTGGACAAATGGTTTGCTACAGTTGCTTCGGTTTCTTATTTTTCCTGGTGAGGCAGATGGTAGTTTGGCTAAATAAATCTTAAGCACAATGGGCATCCTTTATTCCTTCTATACTAAGAACTCTTGAATTTTTAATAACAGCTAGTGTTTACATCAACTAAATATTAAGCAATAGCCTACCACATTGCATTGGACATTAAACAAGCAAGTAAAATAGATATTGTTTTTGTTCATTGAAAATTTACTGTCTAAAAAAAGATATCAATAGGACAAAAAAATGTGAATAAATAGCCAGAAACAGCTGTGATCACTTTCTTTTCACATTAAAAGGAAAAAAAATTATGAGCCTGTTTTCCAAAGAATAAAGTCCTAACATAAGTTTGGTATTCAAGTACCTACTGATTTGAGTCCCATGCTCTTCTTCCATTTTCCCCACCAATACAGTAGCCTACACACTGGACTCACTGCTTCATAAACATCGTCTGTGGTTTCCCACACACTCCTGGGGTCCTGTCGTTTATATATCCCGCACAGTTCCCAGCCACCAAGTCACATGTCATTTTATAGTTGTTGAATAAATATTTGCTGAAGGTAAGCTTCATGAGAATAGTGCAATTGTATATGGGGGGGGGGGGCAGAAGGAGAACTTGGCAGCTCCTGGAATTAAAGAAAGGAACGTCATGCCCTCTGAGCTCCCTCTGAACCACAGTGCCTGTTGGTTCCTTACATTAAGCCATCGCCCTTTAAGTGTTCTTGCTCACCAGCACTGTTTTTTCCGTTGCCATAACTGCCCAATAATGTTAATGCATTTCATGGCTTTAATATGTGCTTATTCAGCTCCACATGTCCAGGCTTCACATATCTTTGGACTGGGTTTTACCAGAGACTTAACGGGTTGCTATCGCCACATGTATCCAAAACACGCAGAAAACAACTCAGCACAGTACAAGTGGAGACCAGAACCAGACCCCCACAAACTAGTTAATTCTTCCTCAATTCAGGGGTATATAAGCATTCACTCTTCCTTAATTTCTCCCCTCCAGGGGAACAGTTCATCTCTCCCATCCTCTTCCTGCTCTGGTGCACTTTGTTGCTTCCTGTTTTATTTAATATCTATATTTATTAATTTAATACTGATAATACAGTTACATTGATAAACGGGTCACAGTAAGAAATTAAAGATGATTTAATAATAGATCAGTTACAATAGTATATTTTACTAAAAGTTGTGTGAATGTGATCTCCCTCTCAAAGTAGCCAAGGCTTTTCTGTCTTCACTGAGTCCTTATCATGTACTCTGGCTGAAACTTTTGCAGTTTGAGGTGCCACCACAAAACTAGCATGAATTTCTTTTTCCTGCTTCACAATCTCACAGGCAGAAGGTTCACTCTTACCGTAGGTGTTAGGACCCTTTGCATACGATTGTGTTCTTTCCTGATTAAGAACTCTCACTTTTCACTTAAAAAAAGCGCTCTGTGGCTTCGGTACACTTGAATTGCGGCGTCACTGCTTTTGCGCCTCGGGGCCATCACGTAAACTAAGGGTTACTTGTGCAGGGCACAGCTGCAGCAGCAGCCCCGCTGTTGGTCTGATCGCCCAGGTGGCCTCTTCGTGACAAGCAGGAGGGACGTGCTGAACAAAGGGACGATCCACGTCCCAGGCAGGATGCTGCTGGATGACGAGAGACGGTCACTCTGCTCAGAAGGGCACACAATTTAAAGCATATGAGTTGTTTATTTCTGAAGTTTGCCATTTAACGTTTTTGTACCTTGGCTGACCATGGATAACCACAGAAAACATAACCGTGGGTCAGGGGGGACTACTGTACTGTTTCTAACTATTAATGTCGATGTCTGCCTTTTCCTAACCAACACTTTTAAAAAATAAGAATCATAAGAGGGCAATTTTAATTTAATCTCACCCACTTGACCACCTTATATCATGAGTTAGAGGTATTTACACACTGTGAAATGGCTCATAAGGGAAAATGAAAGAGAAGAGAAAGTTTTGAAAGTTCAGTGAACTAGATGATCAGGTCATGAACAGATGAGAGCTTTTTAAAAAACTGTATAGTTTGTGAATCTTTAGTAATATATTACAAGGAAATTCTGAGTTTTTAGTAGAGTAAGTAAAAAGTTCCTTGGACTGCAAGGAGATCAAACCAGTCACTCCTAAAGGAAATCACTCTGAATATTCACTGGAAGGACTGATGCTGAAGCTGAAGTTCTAATTCTTTGGCCACCTGATGCAAAGAGCCAGCTTATTAGAAAAGACCCTGATGCTGGGAAGGATTGAAGGCAGGAGGAGAAAGGGGCAACAGAGGATGAGATGCTTGAATGGCATCATCGACTCAATGGACATGAGTTTGAGCAAGCTCCACCAGATGGTGAAGGACAGGGAAGCCAGGTGTGTTGCAGTCCATGAGATCTCAAAGAGTCTGACACAACTCAGCAACTGATCAACAACAGCAAAGTAAACAGAATTCTAGTTTCTTACACCAGATACTTTAGAATTTAAGCTTTAGTTTTTTTTTTTTTTTTCTTCTGTCTTCAGCAATATTTATTAGAGATAGCGGAGCTTCCTGTTGGAAACGTTTCTACATTAAGCAGAAAGATTTGCCTTTCACTCCATGTGATCCACTGTTGATCACAGGAGGTACATCTGAAGCAGCACATCAAACCTCTGAAAGAGTCTGTACAGTTAAGATAAATAAAACTCTGGATACCTAGCAGGACTTTAATGACCAATACAAACAAAAAGTCTAAGAACTTAAGCTTCAGTTTAAAAATAATGGAACAAAGCTTTGCGGGGTTAGGTGTGAGGCTAGAGTGGGGAGTTGGTAGGGCCAACCATTTTAGGGGGATGGAGGAGAATTGAAATTCTGGGAAGCACTGTAGAAAGCCAGAGTCCTGAAAGTGAATTCATAATTGTCTGGGGCTGGAGGGTGAGGCGGGCTGGACGGAGAGATTCCAGTGATGGCTGAGAGGTGTGGGATTTCTCTTTGAGGTCATGAAAGTTCTCTAAAATTGATGGGGGTGATAGATAACACAACTCTGACAGCTCTAAAAGCCACTGAATTGTAACTTTAAATGGTTGAGTTGAATGGTATGTGAATTGTATCTTAATTGTTAAAAGACAGAGGGAGACAGAGTCAGTAAGCTTTTGGTTTGAGAATTTAACCCAACTCATTCTAATCTGACTCATTCCCCTCCAATTTTGAAACCATTCTTTTCTTTCTTAATTAATTTTAAATTGGGGTATAGTTGCTTTACAGTGATGTGTTATGTTCTGCTGTACAACAAGGTGAATATGCTGTGTGTATACATAAGCCTCGCTCCCGCCCTCCCCCAATCCCACCCCCAAAGTCACCGCGGAGCGCTGAGCTCAGCTCTGTCTGCGATTCGGCGGCTTCCCAGCAGTGCCGGTGTTGCACGTGGTCCTGTACACATGGCAGGCCCCGCGCGCCCCTTCCCTTCCCTTCTCCACCTGCATCTCTGTTCCTACCAAGGAAATAGGGCACTGGTGAAACCATTTTTTCTTTTTATAAGTGTATAAATCTTACCTTCTGTAAGGAAGAATGTAGAAGGTATCTGAGTTCAGATTGTTTCTTCTGTGGAACAAACAGGGGCTTGAATAGCAAGCTACTCTATCTTTGATTCAATTTCTGTGTATCTTTCAATAAGTTTAAGAAAATAGAGGTGTTGTTGCAGGATTAACTATAAAATTTAGAAAACAAAAGTAAAAGAAAATTCACATAATGATGTAAATAATTTAAAAATTGTACCATAAACTTCCAAAGGCAAGGAAAAAAAGATGGAAGGAAACACACCAAATTTGAATCCCAGCTCTGCAGCTTTCTAGCTGGATGATGTTAGGCAAAATACTAACCATTCCAAGCTTTGTTTTTCTCCTTTATAATGGAGGCTTTTATAATATGAAGGGTTATTCTGAAGATTAGAGATAATGTGTAAAATTGCTTAGCAAATAGAGGGCATTGAATTATTGAATAGAGGGTAGTAATTATTATTATAAAGGACACATATTGAATGCCTATCATGGGCCCAACATCTCATTCATGTTTTTTTATTAATCCTGAGAAAATGCACAGCAGCCAGAAAAGGCTTGGTTATACTGCAATAACAGATAATGTCAAAGTCTCAGCAGCTTAAAAAAACTCAAAGACTTATTTCTTACTAAGTTCACAAATCCATCACAGGTTGGCTTCAGACTTTGCTCCGTGCCACACTTAGTCTAGGACTCACTTGAAGAGCTGGTATGATCTGAGATAAACAATGCACCTGCAGTGCAGGAGATGAGGGTTCGATCCCTGGGCTGGGAAGATCCCCTGGAGAAGGAAATGACAGCCCACTCCAGTATTCTTGCCTGGCAAATCCCATTGTCAGAGGAGCAGGGTGGGCTACAGTCCATGGGGTCGCAAAAGAGTCAGACATGGCTTAGCAACTAAACGACAACAAATGATCTGAAGTATTTCCAATCATATGGCAAAGGCAGAAAAGATCGTGGCATGTAACACACAGATCCTTGAAATGTATGCCTGGAGATGACACTTGTTACTTTTGTTTCCATTTCACTGGCTAAGGAAAGTCACATGGCTATATCTCTCTTCAATGGAGCAGGACATTACATTTTTACCCTGTGCATAGCCGATGATAAAACAATGTCTGTCAACAATCTTAAAAACAATATTTATCAAGAATCACAATCTTATGAGAAATTTTTTAATTGTCAATTTAAAAATAAGGAATTGAGGCATAAGAAACTTGCCTACAGCTGTTTAACTAGAAGTGGCAGAATACGAGATTCAAACCCAAGTCTTGTGTTTCCTGATCATTCCAGCCGGACCCTGAAAACTGAAAATATTCTACCTACAAGGATATGTGAATATTTCTTCCTCCCCACACTCATAGAAAAATATGCACATTTCCTTTGGGAACAAATTGATACTGCCTTCTTAGAAACCAATTTGGAACAAAAACATTAAGAGTCATACACTGTTCACATACCCTTTGACCTAGTATTCCCAGTTCTGGGAATTTTCCTAAGGGAATCATTCCAGGAATATTAAAAAAAAAAACATACTTATGGAAAAAATCTTTTGTGACATTGTAAAGAACTGGAAAGAATCCACATTCTCAATAATAGGAAGAGTCAAAGCATTATTGATTATACACACATTAATTATGATAAAGCTGTTGCTTTATAATTTTGAAGACCATGTAATAACATGGGGTTAAAGCTTTTGATTGACATAAAGTTAAGTAAAAAGCAAAGTAAAATGGCTTTTACTGTATCACAACTCTGTGACACATTTGTGTGGCAAAGCTACACTCTCCACATTTGTTCTCTCTTTTCTCCTTCTGATAAAAGAAACCCCACCTCCAGTTTTGGCTGGTCCCAGCCATGGAGGACATTTCCCAGCCTCCTTTGAATATAGGTATTGCCCCATGGCTAGGTTCTTACCAATAGAACATAAGCCGAGGATATGTGTAAACTCCCCAGTTTTGACCAGAAACGTTCTCCATCCCTTATTTACCCCCCTCAGAGAAGTCAGTGGCACCCCACTCCAGTTCTCTTGCCTGGAAAATTCCATGGACTGAGGAGCCCGGTAGGCTGCAGTCCATGGGGTCGCTAAGAGTAGGACACGATTGGGCAACTTCACTTTCACTTTTCATTTTCATGCATTGGAGAAGGAAATGCCAACCCACTCCAGTGTTGTTGCCTGGAGAATCCCAGGAACGGGGGAGCCTG
>SJYV01054030.1:0-15085 GCA_006410875.1 Neotragus pygmaeus | reverse complement strand
GCGGGAGGGATTGGAGCTGCTTAAGTGGTGGAACCAGGAGGCAGGTCCACTGTTGGTGGGATCAAGAGCTTCACTTTGCCTGATACTCTGGGAGTACTTCCTCGGGCTTCCCAGGTGGCACCATAAAGAACCCACCTGCCAATGCAAGAGACTTAAGAGACGTGGGTTAGATCCCTGAGTCAGGAAGATCCCCTGGAGGAGGCNGAGCTTCACTTTGCCTGATACTCTGGGAGTACTTCCTCGGGCTTCCCAGGTGGCACCATAAAGAACCCACCTGCCAATGCAAGAGACTTAAGAGACGTGGGTTAGATCCCTGAGTCAGGAAGATCCCCTGGAGGAGGCCATGGCAACCCACTTCAGTATTCTTGCCTGGAGAATCCCATGGACAGAGGAGCCTGGTGGGCTATGGTCCATGGGGTCGTAAAGAGTTGGCCACGACTGAAGCAACTTAGAATGCAGGCACTGGGGGTGCTAGAATGGGTGGGTAGAGGCATTCTGATATGCCTGGGCTGTGACCTCCCCTCAAGCCAGCAAGGGCTACATTCTATGAGTAATAAAACATGCTAGCTGAAGTCTCCCATTATCTGCAATCTTTCCTCGCAGAAGATCCCATCCACTGCAGTCTTTTAAAGTGTCTTCTTTGCTCATGTTAAGTGGAAGAATTTGCTGGTGCGCCCCACTGCAGGACTCTGTGTTCCAAATTTTCCTTGCCGTCTGCTTCGTTTGCTGCTGCCAACTCCCCGTCTTTTGTGGCCTGGGTGACTGGTGCCCAGAGAAGAGTGTGTTGAGCTGAGTTGAGAGAAGAAAGCTGGTCTGGTTAGAAGAGTCTTATTTTGGATCCTGTGGCCAACGGCCAAAGTAATCTGACGTGCTTAATTTGATATTCCTGGCTGAATTCAGCCCGTCTTTGTCCTGCTCTGCTGTTCCCTGACACATTGATCTACCAGCTGTTTCTTGCCTTTTCAGGCTCCCTCTTTAAATATCCAGAGAAGGAAATGTCAACCCACTCCAGTATTCTCGCCTGGAGAATTCTATGGACAAAGGAGCCTGGCAGGCTATGGTCCATGGGGTCGCAAAGAGTTAGATACAACTGAGTGACTGTCACTCACTCACTCACTCTTTGAATATCCATAAGGGGAGGTCCCTGGCAATGAATAGAGAAGTTGATTCTGGGCCTTTGTGTCCTAGTGTGTTTTCCAGACTGTATACATTTGTGAAGGTAGGTTTGGGGAGGTAGGAAAAACATGCCTTTAGGCAGGTGTACCTGCCTCCTGAGCTATTCTCTGAGTGAGCCACACTCTGTACCAGTGACTAGCTACTCCCTTTCCTCCAAACCTTCCTAGATCGCAGGGGCTGCTCTGACAGCTGCTGTGGCCTCCATGAAGCCTGCTCTGCTGAGCCAAAAATAATCATCCTGCTGCTCGCCCTCCCAGTGATGGGTCTCTACCTTTCCCCAATTTTCTGTCTCTTTAGATTATGATTTGTTGTTGCTCAATCACTAAGTCATGTCCAGCTCTTTGTGACCCCGTGGATTGCAGCATGACAGGCTTCCCTGTCCTTCACCATCTCCCAGAGTTTGCTCAAACTCATGTTCGTCGAGTCGGTGATGCCATCCAACCATCTCATCCTCTGGCACCCTCTTCTCCTCCTGTCTCAATAATTTTGAATTCCTTTTCCCTTGGGAGAGAAGGGATACTCACTGGCTAGGATCCTGCTTTTGTGGATCTTCGTATCCCCGGAAGAGGAAGCCACTGCTTCCTCTAACTCTTTTTCAGTCATTTGTTTTCTTTCTACTTTTCTTTTCTTCAAATTTATAGAATTACTTTTTTTTAATGAGTTTTCCATCCTGGTTCTAGGTTTCTGGTATGTATTTTAGGAAGTGACTGAAGATGAAATCTGTAAAGATCATTTGCGNCCTGCTTTTGTGGATCTTCGTATCCCCGGAAGAGGAAGCCACTGCTTCCTCTAACTCTTTTTCAGTCATTTATTTCCTTTCTACTTTTCTTTTCTTCAAATTTATAGAATTACTTTTTTTTAAATGAGTTTTCCATCCTGGTTCTAGGTTTCTGGTATGTATTTTAGGAAGTGACTGAAGAAGAAATCTGTAAAGATCATTTGCATTTCAAGTTTAATTCCTCATGTTACTGCCTAGTCTCTGAGGTCCCCTAGCCAAACAAACAAACAAACAAACAAAAAACGATTCTTAACCAGCACCAGCTGAGAAGCTGAAAGGCTGAGTAGAACTACAGATAATCTCATGATGCTGAGGAGATAAAAAATGACAAGTTAAGGGCTTATTACAAAGGTGGAGAGATCCTGGAAATACCTCATGGTTATAAATACCCTGTTGCTTCACTCAGGAACCCTGAAGGACTGTATCCTAGGAGAAATGGCTTACTAAAAATAGGGCAACAGTTTTAAAGACTGAAACCCAACCTCAAATTAGCTGACCAGAATAGACCAAGTTTACAAAGGTGGAAACCAAGCCTTGAATCAGCTCAACCGCTGATTGGATTAAGATAATCTGTTCCTGATCTAGTTGCCTGCCACGAACTGAAGAAAATCATGTAACAACATCTAGCTCCTTTGCAGTTTTAAATATTTATATAAAACATTCATCATTTAGTTAAAAAAAATACCAGGCATATAAATAGGCAGGATCAAGAGAAGAAAAAGACACTCAAAACAGACCCACAGGTGATACATGTACTAGTTATCTGATGGACATTAATGTCAGTGATTAATAGATTCAAGAAATAAAATGACAAGATGGAGAGTTTCATCAGAGAACTGGAATCTACTTACATATAAAAAATCAGAACTCCGAGAACTGAAATAGTCAGAGATGTTAAGCATGCCTGTGTGCTAAGTTGCTTCAGTCATGCCTGACAGTGACGCTGGGGACTGTGGCCCACCAGCCTCTACTGTCCATGGGGTTCTCCACTGGTGGATTTAAACAGTGGCATAGATGTAGCTGTAGGGAGAATTAGTGATCTCTAAGGGCAGATAAGTGAGTAGAAATATCCTGCTTAAAACACGGAGAGAAAAAAAGGTGAAAAGCAAAGGAAATATCCACCAGAGCTAAATGATACATAATGAAAAGGCCTAATACACATGTAATTGAAATCCCAGAAAAATAATGGAAGAAGTAAAATTTCAGGAGATACAGAATTTTCTGAAAACAATGAAATATACCAAGCTACAAACTAACATAGTACTGTAAACCCCAAGCAAGAGAATATAAAGAAAAAAGAAAGTTGTCAGTAATATTTCTGAAAACCAAAGACAGAAATGAAATCTGAAGGCAGTCCAAGAAAAAAGATATAATTACTTCCAAAGAAAGAACAGGAATACTGACAACTGTGTCGTTAACTGTAATGATGGACTCCAGAAAACAAATCTGCCTTGAGACAGTTGAAGTGTTTGTATCTAGATTTCCCTCACAGATTTCACAAAGATTTCCCTTTAGATTTCACAAAGGTGAAATAAAATCATTTCTAGACAAGTAGAGACTGAATTGATTGTCAGCAGGCACACTCTAAAAATAGTAAAAGGAGTTCTTCAGAAAGAAGCATGACCCCAGATAGAGGCGTGGATATGTAGAAGGGAATGAAAGTCAGTGGATAAGGTAAATACATGAGTAAATCTAAGTGAACTCCTGACTGTGCAGATGTCTCATGGGATTAAAGTACATGTAAAAACAAAATATACAACAAGGAACAGCACAAAAGAATGAGGGGGATAAATCGAATTATAAAGTGTTTTAAAACTCTTATTTTCTGGAGAATGGGAAGGTGTTAGTCAATTATAAGTCAAGGATGTTGTTTACATGATACCCTTAAAATAACAGTAAAAGAATATAAAGTTAACCTAGTAGAGAAGGAGATATTTAAAAATACAAGATTAACCTAGAAGAAGTTAAAAATGGAAATAATTGAGAGAAGAAGGGACATTAAACATAAAGGACAAATAGAAAGCAAACAGAACATAGATTTAAATCCAGATCTATCAGTAATTATAGTAAATGAAAATGGACTAAATATTCCAATTAAAACTCTTTAGTTGTGAAACTTATTTTTTTTTAAATGGAGCAAAATCTAATTAGATGCTACTTGCAAAAAGATGTTAAATATAGAAATACAGGAAAACTGATAGTAAAGATATACCAAGCAAAAAAGGTGATATTGGAAATGACACAACATATGCCATAAGATAGACTTCCCAGGTGGCTCAGTGGTAAAGAATCCACCTGCCAGTGCAGGAGATGCAAGTTTGATCCCTGGGTCAGGAAAATCCCTGGAGGAGGAAGTGGCAACTCACTCCAGTATTCTTGCCTGGAGAATTCCACGGACAGAGCAACCTGTTGGGCAACAGTCCATGAGATTGCAAGGAGTTGGACACAACTTAGTGAGTGTGGACTTCCATGGTGGCTCAGACAATAAAGCATCTGTCTACCATGCAGGAGACCCGGGATCAATCCCTGGGTCCAGAAGATCTCCTGGAGAAGCGAGTGGCAACCCACTCCAGTATTCTTGGACTTCCCTGGTGGCTCAGACGGTAAAGCGTCTGGCTACAATGCGAGAGACCTGGGTCAATCCCTGGGTCAGGAAGATCTCCTGGAGAAGTGAATGGCAACCCACTCCAGTATTCTTGGACTTCCCTGGTGGCTCAGACAGTAAAGCATCTGTCTACAATGTGGGAGACCCGGGTTCACTCCCTGGGTTGGGAATCCCCTGGAGAAGGACATGGCAATCCACTCCAGGACTATTGCCTGGAAAATCCCATGGACAGAGGAGCCTGGTAGGCTACAGCCCATGGGGTCGCAAAGAGTCGGACACGACTGAGTGACTTCACTTTAGTGAGTATGAAACTTTAAGTCAGAAAACACTTCTAGTTAAAAAGAGGGGCAANTGGATAGTAAACCAGTCAATCCTAAAGGAAATCAACCTTGAACATTCACTGGAAGGACTGATGCTGAAGCTGAAGCTCCAATACTTTACCACCAAGAGCCAACTTATTGAAAAAGACCCTGATGCTGGGAAAGACTGAAGACAAAAGAAGAAGGATCAACAGCAGATGAGATAGTTAGATAGCATTACTGACTCAATGGAAATGAATTTGAACAAACTCCGGGAGATAGCAAAGGACAGAGGAGCCTGGCATGCTGCAGTCCATAGGTTGCAAAAAGTCAGACATGATTTAGCCACTGAACAACAGCAACAACAAATTTTGCTTAGTCTAGCATTTTTCAAACTCTTTTGCCCATGAAATCCTCCATGGACCATGAAACACAGTTTGAGCAACACAGATCTGGGTTATTTGGAGCTCTCGGTGGAGAAAATAGCAAATAGCACAAGCTAAATGAAGGTCAGATTTTTTTCCTGGATGAGGAAATGCTTGAAGTGTTGCAAAAGACAAAAGAGAGAGAGGGAGTAAGATGCTAAGTGTATTATGGTTGGTCTATGTACCGTAGTGACTACAAGTGTGGTCCACAAAACCAGATTTCCTGGTTTTGAAGGGCAGGTTCTGCCACTAATTAGTGATGTGACCATGGGCAAGTTACTTGACTGCACTGTGCTTCAGCTTCCTTGACATAGAATGATAATTATAGTGTCTACCTCAAGAATGAATTATTGTGAAATGTATAAACATTCCTGAGATTATTGTAGGTGCTCAACAAATATTTGTTACACTCACTTCCCTGTTCATATTTGCTAATACATAGATAATAATAATGGTGATTATTAATGTATCATGATTATTGCATTTTATTAATTAACATATATTGGAATCTTAATATGTGCCAGGCACAATGCTAAATAGATTATCTCCTTACAAAAAACTATATGAGGTAGAGCTTTATTATTATTTCCACTCTATACATATATATGGAGAACTGAGGTTTGGAAAGTTGATGCAACTGGCCCTCAATTAAATAACTAGCAATGAGAGAGCTTCGATAAAACCCTACTGGTTGGACTTGGACTCTCATCCTTATAAATGCTAAGTTCTTCTTCCCTGGAGGCCCAGGACCTCAAAGATGAATTACAGAAAGTTCACTGGTGCCTCCATTTTACTGAACTTAAGGTCCAGGGAGGTTGTGTGCCCCACCTAAGGTCAAATAGATGAGATCTGAACTGGGGTTAAGGGAGAGAAAAAAAGGAAGGAAAGGAGACCCAGAGTGGCTTGGGGAAGATGAGCCCAAGACTTCTTATATTGGCCGTAAAGGGGATGAGAATACATCCCCCAAAAGAAACCACTTTAGCATAAGGATTATTTTGAGTTGAAGGCAATTGAGAGTCAGCAGATGCAAGAAAAGCTTTTTATCTTCCCCTTTTCTGTCTAAAACAGCAGGCATAAGTTTCCTTTTTGTGAAGTTTTTACTTTGTTCTTCTGTACTAGGAAGAGGAGACGATTCATTGCTGGAGACGGTACGACTTGAATCTGCATTCACAAACCTTACTGGAAGAACACTTACCTCCCATTAGTTTCACCCACTTATTTCCCTTCATGCAAGTTACCACCCCTAGAAATCCCAACCATTTTCATTTGTCTTATCACTTCTCTACAAATTGTTACTTTTTGTTAAACTGGTATACAAACTCAGGCTGCCTTCCTTTTCTTTGAGACCCTTGTCTACAAGTAAAAGTCAAAATAGTAACAACAAATAACATTTTTATGGCTTTCCTTTTATTAATCTGTCTTGTGTCAGTTTAATTTGCAGGGTCCTGAGAACTGAACTGAAAAAAGTAGAGGATAGCTTTTTCCTCCCTCATAGCCACATGCAGTTCTAAGAACCTAAAAATCCCCTATAATGGTCAAGAAGTCAGTCAGGTCTTCAAGTCTGAACTCGGGTGCCAGGTTGATCTATCCCAGGAGCCATGTTAGACACTGCCCTTTCATCATCCCTCATATCCTATGGAATCTCCACATTCTGGAGATCTGCCCTCCATAAATCTTGTATAGCATACCCACTTCTCTCCGCCCCTTATATCTCTCTCCTAAGCAGCTCCACCATCGTCTCTCCTGTGTATGCCTGTGCCAGCCTTCAACTTGGTCTCCCTGACTCCAGGCTTGTCCCTTTCCATTCAGCCTCCATACTATAGTCAGAGCCAGTTTGGTCATGTCCTTCTCCAGCTTAACCATCCTTCTCTTACTTTCCTTTGTTCCAGACTCCAGGCGTGCTGGTGCTCTCTGTGGCCCCTGCTCAGCTCTCCAATCTCGTCTCCAGTTACAGCCCACAGAAGTTCTCTTCCTTCTTCCTGCTTTGGCAGATGCTGCCTACCGTAGTCTGTCCTTCCCCCCTCCTTCATCCCACTAATTCACATACATGTTTCTGGTTTTCCTCCAGAGACCTTTCCTGCTCCCACCTCAGGGTAATTTGCCTCCGAGGGTCCTCATAGCACCTTGTACTTACCTTCATCAAAGTGTTCCTCTTGTTGAAATGTAGTTGTTTCCACCTATCTGTCTCTCCCAACAGAATGAGAGCAACTTGAGTGCAGGATGCATCTTTGCTCAGTGCCTAGTACGTAGTAGGTGGATAAGAAATGTTTTTTGAATGAATTAATGAATAAACAGGCAACTGATACCAATTTATACCATTGCAGTTTAGATTCCTGTCACCTGACCTCACCTGACAATTATTTTTATTAGACAGCACATGTTGTAGGCCTACAGTGTGAACGCCAGCTGCATATGTAAGTCAGGATCACCTACAATCAACTTTCTTGGAATGTGCAGTCTATGACATTTCTACCAAATTTTATATATAGCTGTTTGGCTCGTGTTACTTGGTTCCAGGAAAAAAAATCTTTCCGTGTCCAAATTCTGAGCTTGTAGCCTGTCTCTGGGCTGCGTCACTGGTGTACATGGCCTGGGGCCAGGGAGAGGAGAAACTGGTTTATTCATTCACGTAGGACACATTCATGGAAAGCTGACTCTGCTGCCAAAAAGACAAGAAGGGGGTTGTGTCTGTCCATCTGGGGCAGTTTCAATAAAGGCACCTGAAAACCAATCCTTCTCAGCTGCCTCAGCTGACAAAACTGGATGCCCCCATCCAGCCCAGACAGGCTCAACTCAAATGCCCTCCTTTNGCTGACTCTGCTGCCAAAAAGACAAGAAGGGGGTTGTGTCTGTCCATCTGGGGCAGTTTCAATAAAGGCACCTGAAAACCAATCCTTCTCAGCTGCCTCAGCTGACAAAACTGGATGCCCCCATCCAGCCCAGACAGGCTCAACTCAAATGCCCTCCTTTTAGAAGAGCTGGCTGCTAGGAACAAGAATATGGAATGACGGACAAAATATAGGACATTCAGTTAAATCTAAATTTCAAATAAACAATGAATAAATATGAAGTATAAGTATGTCCCACATACTACACTGGACATACCTCTCCTAAAAAAGTGACACACTGTTTTTCTGCAGTTCACATTTTATTAGGCATCCTGCATTTCCATTTGCTAAATCTGGCATCCTCCAATGAAGTTGTGGGTTGGGATTCTAAAAGGGCATGTTTTTCCAGCAGGCCTCTCTGCTAGTAGGCTGCCCAGGGATAATACGTGGATTCGAGGCCTGGAGGAAAGGTTTGAGCAGTCAGAAGTTGTTTCCACTGAGAGTACAGGCCTGGGTCATGTGATGTGGGAAACAGAGGTTCCCAACCTCAGCTGCATGTGAGAATCATAGGAAGGGCTTCAAAAACATCTCAAAGAACAGGCTGTATCACATCAGTAAAATCAGAATCACTGAGGTTGGGATACAGGCTTGGGTATTTCTAAGGCCCACTTTGAAGATGCCGTTGTGTAGCCAAGGTTGAGAAACACTGACCTAACCTTTCCTCCCCTTACACAAGTCACAGGCTAATCATCTTCTGCCTTCACTGAGTGTGGTAATCTGCCAATCAACTAGCAAAGGATCAAGGAGGCTGGTTACCCTAATTAGTGGAGTCTGGTATCTGGCACCAGAAGTGGAGTTGCAGCTTAGCTAATACCAGATGTAAGGCCTGAGCAAGAGGTGGCTTGAACATCTGGCTTGAACAATCTTATGGCTCTGAACATCAGCCTCCAGTCTGAAAAATGGAACCGCTAAAGCGGAGTTAATGTGCCTCGCCTGCCTGCTTTGCAAAAGTGTAGCGAGAAGATAAGAGTCAGGCAAAATGTCCCTGACATCACTGAAGTGCCTGATGAGTTCCAAAGTGCTAGAAAAGTCAGTTGTCGTCATACTGAGACCCTTCTGGGCTCAGGAGCAGATCTCAGAGTTAGCATTCAAAAGAACCAAATGAGAATCAGAACCTTTCACCAAGGTCACCAGGTAGTAGTCAAGCAGATTAAAGTCTGAAAGGTATTGAGGAGGCAAATCCGGATTCAGTGGGCCTTGAAGGCCCAGGGCTTGAGAAACCTGCACTTCTAAAAAGTTTCCAGCTGATGCCAGGCTAGAGGGTGTGGTCCACACCCCGAGCAGTGAGAATTTAGAACAGTGAGTCTCAGCTCTAGCTGTTCTCTGGGATCACATAGAGGGCAAATTTGACCCCACTTCAGGCCTACTGAGTCAAAATCTGGGGTGGGCCCTGAGCATAAGCATTTTTTAAAATCTCCCAAAGTGTGACCAGCTGTATCTGTTCTCCAGATTTCTGGGAAACCTGGATCAAAACTGTGACGGCAAACAGCTGCTTTCTTACCCATGTTCCCAGCATCCACTTGCCAGGCTGCTTTATGATAGCTCTACAGCCCTCTTCCTTTCCATTGCCAAGTTCTAAAGTAGATCCTATCTGGGTCACCCCAGGCCTGAGCCAGCCCTTGGACAATGGCCCCTGAGCCTCTTCTAGCACTCTCTTCTCAATCCATCTCATGCATGGCTTTAAGATCCATTGCCCTGGAGCATCATGCTTCACTGGCTGAGAAACTTTCAGTGTCTTGCAAGCACTGGTGTGCTGGGAAATGCTTAAAAATTGTCCCTACTTTACCCCCAGAAGGACAGCTCTGTGGTTTATAGCGGAACTATGCTTTGCACGTAGGAAGCAGTATCACCATAGTAGCTCTGGTGATTATCACTGTTACAAGTCATATTCTGAGGCTTCCCCATTCCTCCTCCCTTCCCTGAGGGTTCCACGGTCCAGTTACTGATGTGCACACTCCACCCCCTCGGCCAGTCAGCTTCCTCAACTGGGAAATGGGCTCCGCATCGCTATAGCCTAATCCTCAGGTTCCTCCGCCTCCTCTTTCCAGAACTACAGGGCGGGAAGAACAGGGATGAATTTTCCTCTGGGACCTAATTAGTATGTGGAAAGAGTCCTTTGTGATCCACAGATGAAAGGCCACTCTCCCTGAGATGTCATTATGATGAGGAAAGTTTCCCCATCTGTAAAATGGGCTTTAATGAGACTGCTTGTTTACGGAGCTCCTGAGACAAAAAGGCTTGTGATGGGACAGGATGCTGATGAGTCTGGCTCAGAGTCCAGCTTGCTGTTGGGGACAAGTATGTACTAAGGAGTCTGGAGGCGCCTCCGTCCTAGCTTAGTTAGAATCTTGTGCAATACAGGAAATGGGGCAACGAGAGGGGGAAAGCAGAGGCGAGGTTCCTGTGTAAGTGTGTGTGTGCTTGTCAATGTGCATACGAGAGTGTGCATTTGTGTGGGAAGAAAGCAGTGTGTGTGTGATTGTGTGTGGATGTGTGTATGGTTGTGTATATGTGTATGGTTGTGCTAGTGTGTATATGATTGTGTGTGTGATGTGTGATGGTTGTATGTGTGTGTATGAATGTGTTAGTGTGTGTATGATTGTGTGTGGATGTGTATATGGTTGTGTGTGTATGGTTGTGTCTATGTGTATGATTGTGTTAATGTGTATATGATTGTGTGTGTGATGTGTGTATGACTGTGAGCATGTATGATTATGTGTGTGTGTATTCATCACTAGGGTGAACAAATAACATCCTGGTCTTGAGATCAGGAAGAAATCATGGGTTTCTTTCCCAAATTCTAGGAACTCCTTAAGCAGAAGCTCAATGTAGTTACCTCCCAGGTGATGGTTCTGTTCTGATATTTACCCAGCAACCTGTGGAGGCCATCTGGGATTGGATTCCACTGCTGGGTGAAGGGGAAGAGAAGGGGCCCAGAGGGTGACCCTCAGCAGCCCCTTCAACCAAAATTGCTCCACATGTACCTATTTTTACATTGGTGGTCATTCACTAAGTCGTGTCTGACTGCAACACCGTGAACTATAGCCCAACAGGCTCCACTGTCCATGATATTTTCCAGGCAAGAACACTGGAGTGGGTTGCCATTTCCTTCCCCAGGGGATCTTCCCTGGGTCTGGGTCTGAACCTGGGTCTCCTGCACTGCAGGTGGATTCTTTTCCAACTGACCCATGTTTTTACATTGCTGCTGCTGCTAAGTCGCTTCAGTCGTGTCCAACTCTGTGTGACCCCCATAGACGGCAGCCCACCAGGCTCCCCCGTCCCTGGGACTCTCCAGGCAAGAACACTAGAGTGGGTTGCATTTTTCCTTCTCCAATGCGTGAAAGTGAAAAATGAAAGTGAANAGTTTTGCAGTTTTAGAATACTGACAAATCTAAGTTAGCTTTGATATCCTTTAGTCAACCAGTTATCAGTAGCAATTTATACTGCATATGAGCATGTGGCAACAGTGAGAAAGGCTGCAAGTATATTTTTTATTAATAAATTATCATTATGTTTAATAATAGAGAAATTTGGAAACAATTTGTGCTTTGATTTTCCAGATCAATAGGATCATATTAAAGGATTTTGTGAAAAAAGAGTCACTCTCCCTGGCATGCATTGCAATATGCAATGCATATTTTTTTTCTGAGATGAAAACAACAGGATGAAGTGAAAGTTCGGCCACTGAGAATTCAGATGGCTCCAGTGTGGCCTGTGGGAAATCTTGTATGAACTTCATGAGTGTTGTGGAAGACAAAGACATGAAGGATCACTGATTTGTAGTTCATTTTCTTACTTTTTCAAATGAGGTTTTAAGGCCAAAAATGGAAAATGATCATCTCAAGGTCATAGTCAAACTAGCACTCGAATTTGAGTATTTAAAACGACTACTCTTTTCATTCCATTGCTTGATGACTTTGATCCCTCCACACTGATCAAATTGGCCAATCTACCCTTATTCAATATTCCACCCCCTTTTAAAGATAAACCAAAATATCTCAGTAAAGAAGGAAAAAAACACCAAGAAAGTATGCCTTTTGTATCAGTCTGTAATGTTAAAGAAACCAAAAAATCTCTGCCATATCATCCATTGGCCCTCTCTTATGCCTCCAGAAGCTAAAGTCTTTATCTCAAATCCTCCATGGGGATCAAAATATCATTTAACACTGAATTTTTTCCTACTCTGGCAAAGTCTGTTCCTGACTGACCACATTTTACTCAAATTAAGCACTTTCTCTTCCAACAAAATACAATTATACGAGGGAACACATCCAGGTCTTCCCCCATACTCCAGTTTACTAAAGTTGGAAAATGCACTGTAGCAATGAAAGGCTTCATTCTGCCAATAGAGAATTCTCTTCCATTTTTTAGCTAGGAAGATATTTGGGTAAAGCTAACACAAGGGTCTACTATTACCTTGGCCTAAGTTCTTAGCATTCAGTGATCTAGGGTTGAAAAACATCTGTAATTATTTTTTGAAGGGATAAAATTAATGTGATGAGTGAGTCTTGCCTTTTTCCAAAAGCTCTGGCTTTAACCCGATTGCCATGACAGTTTTGATGGAAAAAGCTATACATGCTTCTCATTGTTTTCTCCAATACTATATCCTCCCTGTTATATGTTGGCTGAAGAATGACAATGTGGTTTAGGTCTGGTTTACCAAGGAGACACACATGAGTACAAAGAGACCAAGCATTTTATGGAAACACTGAAACAGTGATTCTGGCCTTGGTTTGGGTCCTCATGAACCAGACTGGGCTGCTTCCAACTGAAGCACAGGGTCTCTATGAGAACTTAAAAGCCATTTAGGTCATCAGTTTTATCTGGCTAACTAGAATGTGGGTTTATCACCAGAAAGCAAGAAATGCTTAACACAAACAAGAAAAAAAAAAAGGAGGGTGCCTGTAATGGAGGCATTTTAACGTGGTACAATTGTGGAGGTTTTCAATTTTCCTCTAATTTTTAAGTAGCTCAGGAAAGAGGTGTGGCAACTCCATTTTTGAGCCAAGGGGAGGTCTATAAGGAGACAGTAAACAGGATAGGAATTTAAACTGGAACCATTGTGTTTGCTTTCCTTTCAGTGATAAACTGTCCTGGTTAGCTCTTGATATCTATGAAAAACAGTTCTTTTTCCCAAGCCAACATTTCCTGCCCCACCTCCTGGATAGAACTGAGAAAAGGTATGGCTGCTCTAATGGTTTTTCAATGGTGTAAACATTATGAACCCCTTAACCAGGTGAGATATAACTTAAAAAATTTTTCCAGTTAATCAATCACTCAAACCCTCTCAGGCTGGTATGACAGATGGACAGGATGTACTGCTCCAATATTTTTGTCCCCAAGAACCCTGGGAACTTATTCTGTCCAAAAGGGGTTCATGGAAAGAGGTAACCAAAATATTGGTATAGTTCATTATTAATGTATTTTGGATTTGACCCTCATGGTGCTATGGACAAAAACTCATCCACCAGGCACTCTCACCAGTTTTCTAGTTTTTGTACTTGTCTCAGGCTACTATCTGTAGGATTCAAGGTTATAATGCCTTTTTCTTGTTTCATGTGTATATGTCCAACTATTCTTCCCAGCGGTGCAAATGCTGTAGAACCTTAGGGAATTTCAGCTTCAGCAACATACCAGGCCGCAATCAATTCTCCATGACTCTTAGGCTTTGTGTTCAGCCTGGACCACTGCCCACACTTGCTCTTGCCTCAACATTAATTCTTTTTGGGGTGGGGCACTTTTAGTATCTTTTTTGGTTACCAGACTTCAATCAGGGCCTTAAAAATCCATCATGGAAAATCTCTCTAAATTCATGCCCAGAAATCTGCTGAATTTCTTATACAAATTGATTTACTTCCACCTCACTCAATCATTCATTTACTTAAGAAATATTTATTGAATGCCTACTATATTCCAGGCATTGCAAGCAGCATTGGGATATATTAATGAATAAAACAGGCAGGACCTCTGACATTGTGGGTCATGTAATTTAATGGGAAGATTAAAAGTAAGCAGTGAACAGGGACGTCCCTGGTGGCCTAGTGGTTGAGAATCTGCTTTCCAATGCAGGGACCTTGGGTTCAGTCGCTGGTTGGGGAATTAAGATTCCATATGCTGCAGGGCAGCTAAGCCTAGGCACCACAGCTATGGTGCCCGGGCGCCACAACTAGAGAGAAGTCTGCATGTCACAACAGATCCCATGTGCTGTGACTAAAACTCGATGCAGGCAAAAATAAAGAAACAAATAAATATTTTTTTTAAAAGACCTTAAAAAAAAAATAAGCAGTGGACAGACAAATACATTGAGTTGGCCAGAAAGTTCCTTCTGGTTTCCAATCTGAACAAACTTTCTGGCCACTTTAATACCCACTGTATTAAAAATTGTGATAGGTGTTTTGAGGAAAATGAAGCCAAAGCAGAGATTACTTGGTACAGTCAGGGAAGGAGTCTCATAGGAGGTAGTATTTAAGCCCCCAGCCTAAGGATGAGAAAGAGAGCTTGATAGCCGTGGGGCGAGTGTTGTGGACAGAGGGAGTAGTATGTGAAAGGAAGCCTATGATGGGAATGTATCTGGAGTACAAACAGTCGTTCCTTTGCATGGTCCTCAAACATAGGAATTTTAATTACCACAGTTTGGTAAATGACATCAGTCTCCCAAGTACACAGTTCAAATTTCAGCTGCCATGGGACATTAATTGGGTTTAGTTGCCTAAAGTAAAAATTTCATTGCTGGCTCAGTTCAGTTCAGTTCAGTCGCTCAGTCATGTCCGACTCTTTGTGACCCCATGAATTGCAGCACGCCAGGCCTCCCTGTCCATCACCAACTCCCAGAGTTCACTCATACTCACATCCATCGAGTCCGTGATGCCATCCAGCCATCTCATCCTCTGTCTCCCCCTTCTCCTCCTGCCCCC
>SJYV01054029.1:0-12277 GCA_006410875.1 Neotragus pygmaeus | reverse complement strand
CTGAGCGTGAGCCAGGGAGGTGCAGCGTTATTCCTGGGGGCTCCCCTGCCCGCAGCAGCACACAGGTGTCTGCTGTAAATAAAGGGAGGGGCGACAGCGGTGCCTGCTGCCAGTCCTGATACAGGAAGACAAGAGTGGGGGTCGCACTCGAGGGGAAGAGTGAGCCTCGCCCCCGTGCGCTGTAAATAACACTCGGGCAAACAGCTGCCATCTGGTGAAAGTGAAAGTGTTAGTTGCTCAGTCGTGTCCAGTTCTTTGTGATCCCATGGATAGTGGCCCGCCAGGCTCCGCTGTCCATGGTGATTCTCCAGGCAAGAACACTGCCGTGGGTTGTCCCACTCCAGTGGGATTATCTTCCCCACCCAGGGACTGAACCTGGACCTCCTGTATTGCAGGCAGATTCTTGACCATCTGAGGCACCTGGGAACCGTTTGTTGAAGCAGCCTGCAAAGCTCTTCACATATATGTTATTCCACTTAATCATCACAGCAAATACATCAAGTGACATTTGTTATCTTTACGGAAGAGAGAAGAGGGTCAGTGGGGTTAATGAACTTCACAAGCTCACAAAGCTGCTGGCTCACGCTCCCTGGCTCACGCTCAGTCCCAAGCTGCACCTAAGTCCTGAGGTTTGCATGCCCACCCACTGTCACAGTGACTTTGCGGATGGTGGTCATGACTGTATCCACCGTGTTTTGCTTCCACTAAAGTATCATGAAGTATTCTGTTTGGGGCTATGGCAAAGTAGTGTATACTAGAGTTGAACTGATGTGGGTGGAATAAATCAATGATGGAAATATTTTTTTAAAGCCCCAAACCCTCTTAAAATCAAATTTAGAATCTCCCAGATTCAGCAGTGAGCCCTAAAACTTCGCATTAGACAATTTATTTCCTAAGCATACAATCTGTTGGCCCTCTGTCCCCAAAGAGATTCCATTTTCTGAGTTAAGATGATGCTGGCTATCATCATACAATGATAGAAGGATGAGTACCTCCACTCACGGCTGCTCCTGGACACTTGTCTGCACTTGCATCTGCTCGGTGAAGGCTGCAGGGCTCTAGATTCCTTTCCATGACTGTGTATTCATTAGAGCATTTGTGATAAATAATGAAACAGCCTCCACAGCGTGGTTGAGAGATCTTTAAAGCTGAGTAAATACGATCTCAGCAGTTACCTGACACTTCATATCTGGGCATCCATGGATGATGTAGATGGTGAGCAGATGTCCATGGCCTGGAGGACATCTTCCAGGAGGGACCAGTAGAGGCCACTGTTCGCCAGGAGCAGGTCAGTTAGTCGTGGGCCCTACCCACCTAAAAAGTCTGTCTTCTGCTCAGACAACCAAGCAGCTACAGCAGAACACCTGGACTCGTGATCTGAAAGACAGAGGGCCTGCCCACCCTCCCCACACTGGTTTGCATCGAGTGTTAATGAAAGCTTGTTCAACATCAGCATTATACTTAGGACATCACAGAATGATTGATTTTTAAGTCAGTTTTATTGAGTCAGTATAATTTAGTACAAGTCATACAATTCACCTTTTCTGGGGCTGCAGTTCTATGCTTTCTAACAAGTGCACGTGGTTATGGCGTCCCAGGTGGCACCGCTGCTGCTGCTAAGTCGCTTCAGTCGTGTCCGACTCTGTGCGACCCCATAGACGGCAGCCCACCAGGCTCCCCGGTCCCCGGGATTCTCCAGGCAAGCACACTGGAGTGGGCTGCCTTTGCCTGCTCCCAGGTAGTACTAGTAGTGTACTAAAGAACCTGCCCGCCAGTGCATTGAGATGTGTGTTTGATCCCATCGGTGGGGAAGATGCCCTGGAAGAGGCCGTGACAGCCCGCTCCAGGGATTACCTGGGAAATCCCATGGATAGAGGACCCTGGCAGGCTGTGGCCCATGGGGTTGCAAAGGGTCGGGAACGACTGAAGCGATTTAGCAGCAACACATGTAGTTGTTTAGCTACCACCATAATGAGGACCGAGCATTTCCGTCTTTGCAGGATTCCCTCTTGCTCCGTCACAGTGAACCACGCCACTCCCCTTTCAGCAGCCCCTGGCTCCCACAGATCTGTGCTCTGCCCCGTCGACCTTCGCCTTTCCCACAGCGAGTGGAGTCATACGTGTGTAGCTGTTGAGTCTGGCCTCCTTCACTTAGCAAGGCACTCCTTTCTGCCCGTGTCAGTGCTTTGTTCCTTTTTATTGCTGAGTAATATTCTTTTGCCTGAATACAGCTTGTTCATCCATTTACCAGCTGAGCGACATGTGGGGTATTTCCAGTTTGGGGTAATTAGGGATAAAGCTGCTGTAAATCTTCATACAGGTTTTTGCGGAGACACAGTTTTCATCTCTCTTGAGTGAACACCTAGGAGCGGGGTTGCTGGACTGCGGTGTGTGTGCACTACCACAAAGGACTAGGGCCCGCTGCCCCCGTCCTCTCCAGCACTCGATACTGTCCACAAACTGACTCCAAACGCACTTTAAAACAGTTACTGATGAGGAGCAGAGTTTGTTTCCTAAAAGCAAGGCTTCTGTGGGCTTCTGATCTATCCAAAGAAGTTAATAATGAGATAAATGCTTCTGGGTAATTGCACTCTTACTAATGGCTTTCCCCCTCTTATTATGTAATTAGAACTTCACAGCCAACATCCTCAGTACTGAAGCAGTAAGTAGGCTGGCAATTGGTCCTGTGCTCAAGGGGTATTTTTAAACATTGAAATGAGGTTATATTTTCATTAAAAGGAAACTTCCAACTTCCTTAGTGTTGTTTTGAAAAGAATGTGCAGATCCTTGTGCTCTGGGGAAAACCGAAACCAAAATTAGAACAGCGGTAGCCTTGGACTGCTCTCGGCGCTCGTGTAGGAGACGGTGGGTTTTTAAAGTTAGCTCTCTATGGGGTGCATGTGGATTATCTGCTTCCAGTTCAGAATACATCCTGAGTTTGCCATCGTCTCCTGCAAGTCCGCACTGCCGGCTCCGGCACCCTGTACCCTCAGGGTGACTTCTCCCTTCGCCCTCAGCCTGGGTCCACGCTGCGTGGCCTGTAACTCCCACCCATTCCCTCCCATCCACTGCTCCCACCTCCACCCCAAGCCAAGGAAGGCACTTGGAGCCGTCTTTGCTCCACCTAGAATCCAGGCTCCTCCACTTCCCCCAGAAACAATCTGCAGGTTGGCGAAGGCAGATTTTTACACTATCACAGAAGTCCTTTTATCTTGAGCTGCTGTTTCCAGGGGGCTTCCCAGGTGGCACTAGTGGTCGAGAGCCCAGCTGCTGATGCAGGAGACAAGAGACGTGGATGTGATCCCTGGGTCAGGAAGATCCCCGGGAGGAGAGCATGGCAACCCACTCCAGTATTCTTGTCTAGAGAGACCCAGGGACAGAAGAGCCTGGCGGGCATAGGGTCGCAGAGTCGGACACGACTGAAGTGACTTAGCACGCATGCACCCTTTTCCAGTACAGGATGTTTGTTTTACTTTGTACAAATGGGCAATCAATGTATTTTTCCCAAAGCAAAAGAATCATCTGCCCCCAAAGATGACTTCTGGCCCCCAGCTGGAAGTCAGCGCAATGGAGAACCACTGAAGCTTTGGAGTTTGGGGGTCGCTTTCCCCCCTCGTCTATCAGGCACAAGAGAACCTATTTTAGGTGGAGGCCGGAGTCTTTGACTTGGGGATCTCTCTGGAAGAAGGACGTTTCCCGCATAGGGGGGTCATCGGGGTGCTGTCCCTCCGCCCCCCTGAATATTGAAGTTTTAACCCCCGAAACCTGTCAATGTGATCTTATTTGAGGAGTGGGAGGCTCCTGCCTCCTGCCTTAACTGCCGGGGACAGCATTGCTCCTGAGAATTTAGAAGCCCGCACAGGACTACACAGATCCCTCTGCATAATCAACCCCTGGGTAGTTCTGTTCTCATCTTAGCTTATCCCCACCTCCTTTTTTAAGACTTCTTTTTTAAAAAATGATTAATTTATGTATTTTTTAGCTGCACTGAGTCTGTTGCCACACAGGGACCTTCTCTGGCTGCAGCGAGTGGGCGCTACGCTCGGCTGCTGTGCCTGGGTCTCTCCCTCACTGTGGTGGCTCCTCTTTTTGGGAGCACAGGCCCTGGAACACGGGCTCAGCAGTTAGGGCGCACAGGCTGAGTTGCTCCACCACACGTGGAATCTTCCCGGACCAGGGATCGAAACTGTGTCTCCTGCATCGGCGGGTGGATTCTTATCCACTGTGCCACCAGGAAAGTCCATCTTTACGTATCCTTGGTGTGTAACGCATGCATGTGAACTAACCTCCACTCCATAGACTTGTCATCAGCCACGGACAGCCCTCATCACCCTCCAGCCCCGCCAGTGCCTCCCAAATAAATCACTCCCCAAATGCGGCCTCAGAGTTCTGCACCTCTCAGGATTTGAAATAGTTTACCTCAGAAAGTCTTAATTCTATTTGTTGGTTGTTGTCTTAGCAGATGTTATATAGATATTTGATTATTAAAGATATTCTCAATTTGCATAAATCTTTATATCATGTTAAAGATGAGAAGGAAAGTGCTATAGTTACTGCAAACTAATTGTACTAATTACTCAGAGCATGACGTAATCAGTGGTTTCAAACGAATAGAAAGAGAGAATGCCCTGGCGTCCCAGTGGTTAAGACTCCGAGATGTCCTTAGGTTCCGGATTCCCGTAGGTCAGAGAAGTAAGGTCCCACAGGACATGCAGGTGGCTAAAAATAAAGAGCAGAGAGAGGCCCTGAGTACTGAGTACTGAGGATTCAGTGCTGAGTGCTGAGAATTCGGGGTGCACCAGGCGCCAGACATGGGGTGTGTGAGGTTGGGAGCAGCCGCACCCTTGTCAATGAACTCAGGACCTGGGGGCGTGGCTGAGATGCCGGTGGTCCCAGCTCCCAGGCCACCCCCTCGGCATAGCTTCCAGCCCATCACACAGAGGTCCCTGCGCCCCTCTAGACGGCTAGGCCCACAGCCCCCAGATCCTGCGCTGGCCTCAGCTCAGAGGAGGTCGTCCAGAAGCTATCAGCTCTTTCCATATATTGCATTTGAGTTGTTGTTTTTCAGTTGCTCAGTCATGTCCAATTCTTTGTGACCCCATGGACTGCAGCACACCAGGCTTCCCTGTCCTTCACCATCTCCCAGAATTTGCTCAGATTCATGTCCATTGAGTCGGTGATGCCATCCAACCATCTCATCCTCTGTCGTCCCCTTCTCCTCCTGCCTTCAATCTTTCCCAGCATCAGGGTCTTTTCTGATGAGTAAGTTTTTCGCATCAGGTGGCCAAAGTATTGGAGCTTCAGCTTCAACATCAGTCCTTCCAGTGAACATTCAGGATTGATTTCCTTTAGGATGGACTGGTTGGATCTCCTTGCTGTCCAAGGGACTCTTAAGAGTCTCCTTCAACACCACAGTTCAAAAGCATCAGTCCTTTGGTGCCCAGCCTTCTTTATGGTCCGACTCTCACATCCACACGTGACTGCCAGAAATACCATCGCTTTTACTATCCAGACTTTTGTCAACAGAGAGATATCTCTGCTTTTTAATATGCTGTCTAGGTTTGTCATGCCAGTAGGCTTGGCTCAGAGGTTAAAGTGTCTGCCTGCAATGCGGGAGACCTGGGTTCTATCCCTCGGTCAGGAAGATCCCCTGGAGAAGGAAATGGAAACCCACTCCAGTCTTCTTGCCTGGCGAATCCCATGGACAGAGGAGCCTGGTGGGCTACAGTCCACGGGGTCACAGAAAGTCGGACGGGACTGAGTGACCTCACTGTACCTGCAGGTTTGTCGTAGCTTTTCTTCCAAGGATCAAGCGTCTGTTAATTTCACTGGTGCAGTCTCTGTCCCCAGTGATTTTGGAACCCAAGGAAATAAATTCTGTCACTGTTTCAATTTTAGTATTATGTCTCTAGTCCTTTTTATTCTATTATAGACTTAAAAAAATACTTAAAAAAATAATGCCATTGATTTGTTTGAAAATGGGTCATTTATCCTGTAGAATGTTGCACATGCTGGTTTTATCTGATTCCTTTCACAAGCTGTCGTTTAACTAGTTCTTCCTACTGTTTTCTTCTGTAAAATAATGTTTATATCAAGTTTCACAATCAGATTCAGGTTTTATTATTTCAGGCAGAAATCTTCCTGGTGTCATGTCCTACTTGCTTCCTCTTGTCATGAGGTCCATTTGTCTGACAGTCTCACGTTTTCCAATGCCTGTGTCCTGGATGTAGCAGTGGATTCAACTGGCCTGATGATCACTCCATTAGAAAGTTCTATTTTTATTTTTGTTTTATGGGAATGTTTTATTATCTTTTCATTCTAGTCGGCAACAAATATTCCAAAGGAGGTAAATACCTCGAAGAAGGTATTTTACTTTTTTTTTTTGTATTTTACTTTTTGCAACTCTTAAGTACTCTGTGATCTTCTTACTATTTTTTTTACTGAAGTACAGTTGACGTACAATATTGTATGTTATAGGTATAAAATATAGTGACTCCTAATTTTTAGAGACGATACTCCAGTTATAGTTTTTGTAAAATATTGGCTGTGTCCCCCACGCTGTACACTGTGCCCCTGTGGCTTATTTTATCCCTACCAGTCTGTACCCCTTACTCCCCTCCCCCTGTATCGCCCCTCCCTCCGTCCTCTCCCCACTTTGATCTTTGTATCTGTCAGTCTGCTTCTTTTTTGTTATATTCACTGCTGCTGTTGCTGCTAAGTTGCTTCAGTCGTGTCTGACTCTGTGTGACCCCAAACACGGCAGTCTNTGTATCGCCCCTCCCTCCGTCCTCTCCCCACTTTGATCTTTGTATCTGTCAGTCTGCTTCTTTTTTGTTATATTCACTGCTGCTGTTGCTGCTAAGTTGCTTCAGTCGTGTCTGACTCTGTGTGACCCCAAACATGGCAGTCTACCAGGCTCCCTCATCCCTGGGATTCTCCAGGTAAGAACACTGGAGTGGGTTGCCATTTCCTTCTCCAATGCATGGAAGTGAAAAGTGAAAGTGAAGTCGCTCAGTTGTGTCAGACTCTTAGCGACCCCATGGACTGCAGCCCACCAGGCTCCTTTGCCCATGGGATTTTCCAGGCAAGAGTACTGGAGTGGGGTGCCATCGCCTTCTCCGGTTAGATTCACTAATCTGTTGCATTTTTTTAGATTCCATACTAAGTGATATAACAGTATCTGCATTTTTCTGACTTAGTTCATTTTCATCCACGTTGTTGCAAATGGCAAGATTCCATTCTTTTTTATGGCTAAGTAGTATCCCATTTTACGTATATACACCACATCTTCTTTACCCATTCATCTGTTAACCGACACTTAAGTTGCTCCCCTATTTTGGCAGTTGTAAATAAGGCTGCTGTGAGCATTGGGGCGCATGCACCTTTTCAAATCAGGGTCTTTGTGTTTAGAGAGTTTTTATCTTCGTGAAGTTCTTTCCTAGGAGCGTCATCTCTCCCTTCTCCCAAGGCTCACCTGATGAGGCTCCACCAGTGAGTGCTCTGTTATCTCAGCGTGGTGAGACGGCAGACGGCAAAGAGCCCCCTGGAATGCAAGAGACACAGGTTTGGTCCCTGGGTCGGGAAGATCCCCTGGAAAAGGGAATGGCAACCCACTTCAGTATCCTTGCCTGGAGAACCCCATGAGGGGTTCTGGTGGACTACAGAGGAGCCTGGTGGGCTACAGTCCATGGGGTTGCAGAGAGTCAGACACTGCTGAGTGATTAAGCACACACACGTTCCCTCTAACGATGTTGGCTGGAAGTCTTTTGTTAAAACCAAAACCAGAACCTCCCCTCGCCGCCTCTTGGGCAGGGGTCTATTTTAGTGCTGTGGTTACGACTGTGATGTTCAGTCGTGTCCAAGTCTTCACGACCCCATGGACTGTAGCCACCAGGCTTCCTTGTCCATGGGATTTTCCAGGCAACCATATTGGAGTGGGTTGCCATTTTCTACTCCAGAAGTGTGTGATATTGCTTGTTTAATGTTTAGCAAGGTTCCCCTAAAGAAAAGCGTGATTTAAGCATCCAGGACGACAGAGCCTGCGGAGAGCCTGGTCTCTGAGACTATCTGTGGCTCTTCTACCAAGGTCTTTCTGAGGTTACTTCAGTCACTCAGTCGTGTCCAACTCTTTGTGACCCCAGGGACTGCAGCATGCCAGGCTTCCCTGTCCATCACCAATTCCTGGAGCTTGCTCAAATGCCTGTCCTTCGAGTCGGTGATGCTAAGTTCCAAGGTTAATGCTTTGATCCTCATTTCCGGCTACATCACCTTGGACCTTGCTAGAGCAGTTGTCCTATTTGAGCTTTGTCTTTAAACTCTGTCTTGATAGTTTCTGTCCTCTTCCTAAAAATATGCAATAGTTTTCCCTATTCTGGGGAAAAAATTCTTCTTTTACACCATTGCACCAGAATTCATCTGCCTGGTGTGTGGATTCCTTCTGACCTGAGCGTACCCATGTCTCCAGCATGGCCACCCTTCATCTCCTTACACCCAAGGCTTGGCCCAAACAAATCCTATTATCCTCCCAAAATGGCCTATGCATTCTTTCCATAGCTCTTATTTTCACCTCCTTCTGCCAATAACATTCTTCCCTGTGTTTGTCAAACCCGACCTGTCCCAAAGGTTCCGTTCAAATGCCACGTCTTCATGAAACCATTCTTGGTGATCCTGCAGAAGAAAGATATCCTGACTTCAGTCGTCCCAAGAAGTAGGTNACCTATCCTGCTCAAACTCTTCCAGAAAATTGCGGAGGAAGGTAAACTTCCAAACTCACTCTATGAGGCTACCTTCACCCTAATATAAAACCTGACAAAGACGTCACACACACACACACAAAAAAAAAAAAAAAAAAAAAAAAAAAAAAAAAAAAAAAAAGCAAAACAAAAATAACTGTGAAAAAAAAATAAAAAATCCCTTAAAAAGATTTAAGAAAAAAAAAACAAAAAAAAAAAAAAAAAAAAAAAAAAGGATCCAAAGAGACAATAATAGATGTACACAAAATGTAATGAAATAGGAAATAAAGATCAAGGAATAAAGAGAACGTAAGTAGACCAACTATTCTGGTGAACTGAGTCGCCATGTCTGGGTTATGGATCCACTTCTGAGCTTCCTAATAGCTTGAGAAATTGAGGGAAATGCTTACATTATATGCATTTATAAATGAAAACAAGCTTTTCAGATGGCTTTACATGAATGGTGTAGTGGAGAATATTTTATGGCAACTGCAGAAGTAAATTGCATGTGACCATTTCTATAGCAACATTTGAGAAAAGCTAAGGCAATTGGGCAACTGAGGCAACTGGGTCTTGCAGGTGTCTTAGTGGTAAAGAATCTGTTTGCCAAAGCAAGAGACTCAGGTTTGATCCCTGGGTTAGGAAGTTCCCCTGGAGAAGGAAGTGGCAACCCACTTCGTATTCTCGCCTGGAAAATCCCATGGACGGAGGAGCCTGGTGGGCTGCAGTCCTGAGGGTCACAAAGAGCCGGACATGACTTAGTGACTGAGCACGGCACACATGCCTCCAGTTATTCAACTCTGGATTTTGGGGAGCATCTAACAAAGATGGTTTACTTGCTTTAATTTATTTAAAAAGGTTTCTGTGTTTTTTTTTTTAAGATACTCAAATGTAGAGCTAATATAACAAACTCCTAGTTTCAACAATTATCTACATTTTGTTTTTAATTACAACAGTATTAAGCACACATAAAAAATCAGAGAATACCAAAAGACATTAAATTCAAAATCCCTTCTACCTATTACCCCAAGATAACCACTTTCACGACTTCCTGAGTGTCCTTTCGGAAATGTTGTGTGTGCCTATTATGTACGTTTGTCCTTTTGAAAGTGCGATCATACTGTTTCTGTGTTTTTCCTACATACTGCTTTTCACCTTTAAAGTCAGTAATATACCTTGGAGAGTCATATCTTCATTTATAAATGCACTTAACTATTTTATTAATAAGAGTAGTCACTCTTATGTACACCTAACTATGTTCCTGCAGATCCTCATCTTTCTTTACAAATAATAACTTTTTAAATTCTCCCAACGGTTCTACATGGATTAAAATGTCATCCCATTTTACAGACGGGGACACTGGAGGGGGAGGTAAAGGAGCGCTCCCGGGGCTGCCCAGCGGCTGAGCGTCGGGACCCGTGCTCCCCGCCAGCACGCTCGCCTGCCCCTGCGGGGTGCTGCGTAGCTGTGCGGTGTCCACTGCACGGAGCCGCTTTCTGTCTGTGGGTGGGTGTTTAGGTCTCCAGTTTACCTTGCGGTCGTAAGCCATGCTGCTGTGACTTCCATTTAAACACAGAGATTTGAACTTGTATTTATTGTCTCTCTCCCTGAAACCCACCATGGTGACAATAAAAGTATGTCTGCACGTGTGCTCACACACATACACACACACATGCGCACAGATAACAGGCGAAGCAGAGGAAAGCATCAACATTCAGAAGCCGAGAAGCACCTGACCGGCTGCAGATGGTGGGCCATTGGTAGCACATCAGAAAACGCTGAGACCTTTGCTGGTAGTGGAGGAACCTGGAGGCAGGCTGTTGGTATTTGGGAATCCCAGAAAAGCTCAGGCACTACAAAATCTAAGGACTTTGGTGATCTCAGAGTCCTGGAATCAATCCCCCAAGGATTCTGAGGGATGACTACACTGTCATGACTGTAGGGAAGGGTTTCATAAGGAAGATACAAAAGGCATTAATCACTTTTTTTTTAATGGCAAATTCAACTACACTGAAAGAACGTCTCTTCATCAAAAAACATCATAAAGAGAGTTCAAATGAAAACCAGATGGGAAAAAAATATTTGAAATACATGGAGCTAATGAAAAACTAGTATTCAAAATATGGGTAGGATTTCTGGCAATATGAAAAAAAATCTAGTAAACAAAACAGGTACTTTAAAAGGAGAAAATCCTAAGAGTTGATAAATACGTGAAAAGTGACCCAATGTTACTTTTCATCAAGAAAACACAAAACTAAAGTGGGAGGTCGTTACATACCCAACAGATGGGCAGACTGAACAGTTCTAACACTCTCAGTTGTCGACGACAGAGGCGCGGGTACTTTTTACGTTGTGCTGGAGACGAGAGTCAGGGACCCCACCAAGGAGAGCAGTTTGCTGTCAGGACAAAGCTCGAGGGGTGATTCCCCGGGACCCAGAGTTCACCATCAGCTGTCCACCTAGAGACCTTTGCAGACCTGTATCAGGATACACACACCAAGAGGCTCCAAGCACCGTTCCCCAAAGCAGCCCCAAAGTGCAAACACCCAAATGTCCATTAGCAATAAAGGGCTGGCACAGTCCTTCCGTGGGACTCTGTGACCGTGAACTTGAACATGTACTTTATAAGTAATATGGGTGAACTTGCAGAAAGGGGCTGAACACAAGAAACAAGACGCAAATGTGCAATACGATGCCACACAGTCTCCTAAAACAGCTGATAAAGGCTGAAAAATACCTGGTAACTTTTGTTTTCATCTAGGTGAGCAAACTCCTAGACATGAGTTTGCACTAACTCCAGGAGATGGTGAAGGATAGGGGAGCCTGGAGTCCCACAATCCCTGGGGTCACAAAGAGTCAGACACGACCTAGCAACTAAACAAGCTGAGCAAAACACAAAATCCAGAAGTCCACCGAGGAAATACTGCAAAACATGGGGCCCAAGCTGAACGATGGGTTCCACGGGCCTTTCCCAGCATCTCCGGGAATCCCGGATCTCAGGAGGTCTGCCGGCCCCCTGCCCCCAGGCTGGTCCTGCTGATTTAGCTGCTTCCCAGAGCTCTTCTCATCTCTCCACCGCACAGCCCCGGGCAGGGGCCCAGTGGGCTTTCTCTGTCCAGCCCCTCCCAAAAGAAAGCTCTCTGAAGCTGCACGCCTGTGTGTCTGTGTGTCCAGGCACAAGCACGCCTGCTGCCGCGCTGTCTCTTATACACATCTCTGGAAGTCTTTTGTTAAAACCAAAACCAGAACCTCCCCTCGCCGCCTCTTGGGCAGGGGTCTATTTTAGTGCTGTGGTTACGACTGTGATGTTCAGTCGTGTCCAAGTCTTCACGACCCCATGGACTGTAGCCACCAGGCTTCCTTGTCCATGGGATTTTCCAGGCAACCATATTGGAGTGGGTTGCCATTTTCTACTCCAGAAGTGTGTGATATTGCTTGTTTAATGTTTAGCAAGGTTCCCCTAAAGAAAAGCGTGATTTAAGCATCCAGGACGACAGAGCCTGCGGAGAGCCTGGTCTCTGAGACTATCTGTGGCTCTTCTACCA
>SJYV01054028.1:0-11413 GCA_006410875.1 Neotragus pygmaeus | reverse complement strand
ATAGGCATAACCCTCTTTGACATAAATCACAAGAAGAACTTTTTGACCCTTATCCTAGAGTTATGCAAATAAAAACAAACAAATGGGACCCAATTAAACTTGAATGAATCCGTACAGCAAAGAAAAGCCTAAACATAGAAAACAACAATCAGAATGGGATAAAATGTTTGCAAATGAAGCAACTAACAAGGAATTAATCTAAAAAATATACAAACGGTTAATGCAATTCAATATAAAAAAAAAAGGAAGAAGACCTAAGCAGACATTTCTCCAAAGAAGATATACCAATAGACAACAAATATGTTGAAAGATTCTCAGCTTCACTAGGGCTTCACTCATAGCTCAGGTGGTAGAGAAACTGCCTGCAATGCAGGAGACCTGGGTTCAATTCCTGGATCGGGAAGATCCACTGGAAAAGGAAATTGCAATCCACTCCAGTATTCTTGCCTGGAAAATCCCATGGACAGAGGAGCCTGGCTGGCTACAGTCAATGAGGTCACAAGAGTTGGACATGACTTAGTGACTAAACCACCACCACAGCTTCACTAACTATTAGAGAAATACAAATCAAAACTAAAATGATGTATTACCTCATCCCAGCTAGAATGATAATCATCAAAAAATCTATAAAAAAGTAAATTCTGGAGAGAATGTAGAGAAAGGGAACCTTCATACGATGTTGGTGTGAATGTAAGTTCATACAGCCACTATGGAGAACAGTATGGAAGTTCCTTAAGAAACTTAAAATAGAACTACCATTTGCAGTNAAATCTATAAAAAAGTAAATTCTGGAGAGAATGTAGAGAAAGGGAACCTTCATACGATGTTGGTGTGAATGTAAGTTCATACAGCCACTATGGAGAACAGTATGGAAGTTCCTTAAGAAACTTAAAATAGAACTACCATTTGCAGTGCTCAGCATTTACCCTGCGAAAACTATAATTCAAAAAAAACACATATACCCCAATGTTCATTGTGGCACTATTTACAATAGCCAGGGCATAGAAACAACTTAAATGTTCACTGACTGATGAATGGGTAAAGAAGATATGTTACATATATACATGGAATAATACTCGACCATGAACAAAATTGAGTAATTTATAGTGATATGTGAGGACCTAGAGTCTATCATACAAAGTGAAGTAAGTCAGAAAGAGAAAAACACCTACTGTATACTAACACACACACACACACACACACATATATGTAAAAATGATGCAGATGAACCTGTTTGCATGCCAGGAATAGAGGCATAGATGTAGAGAATGGACATGTAGACATGGGAGGGAAGGGAATAGTGAGATGAATATATATATGTTTATATGTATATATATATATATGTATATGTATGTATGTGTGTATATATATATACACACACAGAGACACACACCCTATATCTTCTTTACCCATTTATTTGTCAGTGGAAACTTATGTTTCTTCTATATCTGGGCTATTACAAATAAGACTGCAAAAAATAAATGGACTCATGCATATTGTTGATTTAGTATTTTTTCTTCACTTCAGGAATATACCCAGAAATGAAATTCCTGGGCCATATGGTGGTGGCTTACTGCTAAGGACTCTTTCTGATGCATGAAGTGCAGCCCACCGGGCTCCTCTGTCCGTGGGATTTATCAGGCAAGAATACAGGAGTGATTTCTTTTATCAGTGTTTTATAGTTTTCGATGTATAGGTCTTTAGTTTCTTTAGGTAGGTATATTNCTGAAATCCTCATGATGAGAGATAATTATCTTTACTGTTTGAGCATATTAAGAGCCAGGATTTCTTTCTTTTATTAGAAAGAAAATTTTCCTCACTGATCAATTTCAAATATTCCACAATCATTTCAAACTGCTGAGACAATCTAATCACAAAATTTTATGGATAATGAGGTAGTGTCATGGATGCTAATGTTGCCTAACATGTGACCAGTTTACCAGTGACTGGTCTTAAAGATTCCTGAACTGAGGTGTTAAAGATCAACCACAGTGTCTTGTAAATATGCTTTACTCTGGGGTACAATTTACATGATGTCATCCAAGGAATCAGGCAGAATCTATTTCTGCACGACCACAGACTTGTTTAAATTCTTTCCTCGACCTACCCACCTTTTCCTACTTCCCTCATGCTGGGAACATTCCCCACAAAATTACTATAACATGAACCTCTGCCTCAGATTCAGCTTCTATTGGCTCTAACCAAAATCTTATATTAGAGAATGGAAAGTTTATGTCAAACATCGGAGAGCTAGAAAATGGCACAATCATAGAATAGAAGGCACTCTACTGAAGAGTTTCCTCAAAGCTCCCTTCATGTCTTTGTTCCTCAGGCTGTAGATGAAGGGGTTCATCGTGGGAGTGACCACGGTGTACATCAGTGAAGCCACTGCAGTCTTCCTGGAAGAGTCAGGAATTGCAGAACAAATGTACACTCCAAAACCTGTCCCATAGAATAAGGACACAACTGAGAGGTGAGACCCACAGGTAGAAAAAGTTTTATACTTTCCACCCGCTGATGACTTTCTCAAAATAGAGGAGACTATTTGAGTATAAGAGAAAATGATTCCAAAAACAGGAATGCCACCTAATAGGCTAATTGCAAAATAAAGAAGAGTATTGTTAATGAGAGTATCAGAGCAGGCAAGCTTGATGACCTGAACAACTTCACAGAAGAAGAGGGAGATTTCCAGTTCCTTGCAGAAGGATAGTGGCAGCACCATCAGAGTGTGGAGCAGGGCATTCCCAATGCTAATGAACAAGGAGAGTAGAGTCAGCACAACACAGAGGTGGGGGTTCATGATGACTGTGTACCTCAGTGGGTGACAAATAGCCACATAGCGGTCATAGGCCATTGCTCCAAGGAGAAAACTTTCCCAACAAACCAAAATCAGGACAAAGCAGATCTGAGTGAGGCAACCCATATAAGTGATGCTTTGACTCTGTCCTTGCATGTTCACCAGGATTTTCGGGATCATGGTTGTGCTTAAACCAATGTCTGTAAAGGACAGATGAGAGAGGAAGTAGTACATGGGGGTGTGGAGGTGGGAGTCAGAGATGACAGCCAGGATGATAAGCAGATTTCCCAGGACAGTGACCAGGTACATGGACAGGAACAGGTTGAATAAGACGGTCTTCAGTTTTTCATTATCTGTCAGTCTCATGAGAAGAAATTCAGAAACAGCTGTTTGGTTTCTGGGTTCCATGATGTTGATGAATCTGATGAATAAGATGTGGTAACAAGACAATAAAATGTGTCATCACTAGGGAAGCAGCAGTAGTATCACAGGAAGCATGAACCACCTTGGGAATAGAAAGAGACTAAAGGAGTGGAGGGGAAGGAAAGCCTTCTGCATGCATATTTATGTGTTAGGTAAAAAAAAAAAATCTTAAAGGAAATCAATCCTGAGTATTCACTGGAAGGACTGATGCTGAAGCTCCAGTGCTTTTGCCACGTGATGCAAAGAGCTGACTCATTGGAAAAGAACCTGATGCTGGGAAAGATTGAAGGCTAAAGGAGAAGAGAGTGGCAGAGGATGAGATGGTTAAATAGCATCACTGACTCAGTGGACATGAATTTGAGCAAACTTCAGGAGATAGTGGAGGACAGAGGAAACTGTCATGATGCAGTCCATGGGGTTGCAGAGTTAGACATGACTAAGTGATTGAGTAACAATAAAAATATCCAAAGCTGATGACAGCAGAGCATAAACAGTTCTAGAAAAGGTTACCTACCCCTTGGTTGGTTTTTAAAAATATTGATTGGTCTTCATAAATCAGAGATGCTTAGTTATTGGTGCAAAATAAAAAAGAAGTATGAAGATGACATAAGTTATGAAAAGTGACTTGGTTCTAATCATCTGGGGTGGAAAGTGGAATTGCTCAGTCGAATTTGACTCTTTGCGACCCCATGGACTGTAGCCTACCAGGCTCCCCTGTCCATTGTATTTTCCAGACAATAGTACTGGAGTGGGCTGCCATTTCCTTCTCCAGGGGATCTTCCCTTCCCAGGGATTGAACCCAGGTCTCTGGCATTGTAGACAAATGCTTTACCATCTGAACCACCAGGAAAATCTGGGCTATGTACTCTTTTTATAGCTTTTTCAGGATAAACTTGTNTGCCATTTCCTTCTCCAGGGGATCTTCCCTTCCCAGGGATTGAACCCAGGTCTCTGGCATTGTAGACAAATGCTTTACCATCTGAACCACCAGGGAAATCTGGGCTATGTACTCTTTTTATAGCTTTTTCAGGATAAACTTGTACCCAAACACCTGTCCTCATGTCCAAACATTCACTTAGGATCACTAGGTTACCTGGCTGGCATCTCAATGGAATGATGTCTGACATCTGTGATATACCAAACCAAAGATCTGTCCTTAGGAAGAGAAGGGTCTGAGTGAGTCACCAGCTCCTGGGAAGGAAGGGTCATCTATGGTAGGAGTCTGTGTGCTGCTTATATCCAAGGAAAGGTCTGTGGATAGAAGTGGTAGCAGATAGACTGCAGTCTTGAACCCTAGAGATTCAATTTCCAAAGCTCCTTGTTAACCAAGCAATTTAATGTTGCTGTGATCCCATGAGAGTGCAAATATTTAAGGAGATTCTACCTGGGAAAATTCAGGATGGCTGCTTTCCTGACTCTGTGAGGCCAACTGAACACTGTCTACTTTTCTGCTTGTGTCCATTTCTAAGTTTTTCATAGAATTGTAAGAGGTTACAGGATCAAGGCAAAACACTAGTATGCAAGCATACTCTCAGTTCATTTAGTTAGATTTTACCCATTATCTAATAAGTGGGGTTGGTATCCCATGTTAATATTAATTAAACTATCTTTCATCTTTAGAGAATTCAATATTTTCATGTGCTTGTGAACCTGCCTGCCAGTGCAGGAGACATAGGAGACATGGGTTCAATCCATGGGTCATAAAGATCCCCTGGAGGAGGGCATGGCAAACCATTCCAGCATTCTTGCTTGGGGAATCCCATGGACAGAGGAGCCTGCAAACTACAGTCCATAGGGTCGAAAAGAATCAGACATGAGTGATGCAACTTAACATGCACACATCAATTTATTTCCTCTATTGTTCACTGCTACTGTATGAAATGTGTTAACCTACAATTTTCTGGATATAGTGAAACCTACAGGAAACAAGATATTGTTGTAACTTCATCCCTTACTACTTTAACCTCACTTCCTTCAAACACACAAAATAACAGAAAAACAAAAGAGATATAGAATTTATAGAAACTAAAGCAGAAGTGGAGATTTGTTATTGAGGAATGAGAGTGAACATAAGAGTTACGGACACTGTTTGAAACCATGACTGTGAGCTTAGAGCAACAGAAAGTTTCAAAAGAAGCCTCCCAAACAGAACTGAACCAAGCTACATGATGGCTTGGTGGCTGGATTATTGATGCCAAAAAATAGACAGGAATACAAGCATATCACTAAATGAAAACATCATACCAAAAGGGAAGAAACTTAGAGATTATGAAAAGAATAGAGAACTACAAAAAACAACCAGAAAGCAAGTAACAAAACAGCAATAATATCAAAGGGGTTCCCAAGTAGCTTAGGAACATCCCCTGGAGAAGGAATGGCAACCCACTCCAGTATTCTTGCCTGGGAAATCCCTTGAATGGAGGAGCCTGACAGGCTATCATTCATGGAGTTATAAAAGACTCAGACATGACTTAGCTACTAAACAACAGCAACATACCTATCAATAGCTTTAAATGTCAATGAACTAAATACACCAATCAAAAGACATAGGGTGGCTTATTGGCAAGATCCACCTATATGTTGCTTACAAGAGACTCACTTCAGAGCTAAAGAACACAGACTGAAAGTGAGGGAATGGAAAAGATATTCATAAAAATAGAATTGAAAAGAAAGCTAGTATAGCAATATTCATATCACACAAAGTAGACTAAAGTAAGTCTATAATAAAAGACAAATAAGGATGTTATAAAGACAAAAAATCAATAAAGAAGAGAATATAATACTCATTAACATATATGCACCTAATAATTATGAATCTAAATATATAAAGCAAACAATAACAGATAAAGGGAGAATTTCAAAATAAAACAATAATAATAGATGACTTTAACACTTCACATACATCAGTGGACAGATTATCCACACAGAAAAATCAATTAGGAAATAGTGGTCTTAAATGAAACATTAGACTAGTGGCAATCAATATGTATCTATATGATATTTTATCCAAGAACAACAGAATACACATTCTTTAAAAAATGTTTTTTATTTTATATTGGGATATAGTTGTTTTACAATGTGTTAGCTTCAGGCGTATTGCAAACTGATTTATTTATACATATACATATATATCCATTCTTTATCAGATCTTTTCCCATACAAGTTATTACAGAATACTGAGTGGGGTTCCCTGTGCTATACAGTGGGTCTATAATGTTTATCTATTTTATACATAGTGATATAATACACATTCTTTTCAAGGGCACATAGAACATTCTCCAGGATATATCACTAGCCAGGTCACAAAACATGTCTCAACAAATTTAAGAAAGTAGAAACTATACCAAGCATCTTTTCCAACCACGTATGAAACTAGATATCAATTATGGGAATAAAAATGGAAAATGATTATGAGGAGGCACTGTGCAAATTAAATTGTGTAATAGTGTAATTAATGAGGAAATACAACCTTAAGTAAACAAAATTGAGGCAAGTTCTCCTAAGCAATCAAGGAAGAGGTAATATTCAGAATAAAGGTAAGGACTTTCCTGCTGGTCCATTGGATAAGAATCCCCCTTGCCAATGCAGAAGACATAGAATTTGATCCCTGGTCCGGAAAGATTGCACATGTCACAGAGAACTAAGCCCATGAGCCACAGCTACTGAGCCCAAGTGCTGCAACTACTGAAGCCTGTGCACCTAGAACTTGCGCTCCACAATGAGGGAAATTACGGCAATGGGCAGCCCACGCACTGCGACAAAAACTAGCCCCTGCTCACTGCAACTAGAGAAAGACTGCACATAACAAAAAAGAAAAGAAAATAGAATAAAGACGTGATTTTAGAAAATATAGAAAAGGATACCCACTATCTCATTTCATAAGGCTAAAACAACCTGGATACCCGAAGCCCACAAATTTAGAAGAACGGAAAATCACAAGGCATTCTTACTCCTGCAAAATTAGTAGCACGCTTTTTTCAAAATTAAATCTAACAAAGAATAAAGATGGGTAGTGCATTCTGAAAATCCAATTTTCCTTCAGGAACACAACGTTGATTTTTGCTCCACAAAGACATGTTGTTTTCTCCCATGCCTCTTTCAAGCCTTTATTAAAATGCCAAGTTCTCAGCAAGTCTTCTTGCTCTTCTGTGTAAAATTGCACACATTTACTTATCCTTGTCTTTTTACCATTACTTGTTGTTGTGCAGTCGCTAAGTTGTGTCTGACTCTTTGCAACCCCATGGATTGAAGCACAGCAGGCTTGCCTGTCCTTCACCACCTCCTGCTCAAATCCATGTCCAGTCAGTGATGCTATCTAACCATCTCATCCTCTGTCCCACCACCCTTTTCCTTTTGCCTTTAGTCTCTCCCAGCACCAGGGTCTTTTCCAATGAGTCGACTCTTCCCATCAGGTGGCCAAAGTATTGGAGCTTCAGGTTCAGCATCACTCCTTCCAATGAATATTCAGGGTTGATTTCCTTTAGGATTGATGGGTTGGATCTCCTTGCAGTCCAAGGGACTCTCAAGAGTCTTCTCCAACTCCACAATTTGAAAGCATCAATTCTTCGGCACTCGACCTTCTTTATGGTCCAATTCTCACATTCATACAAGACTACTTGGAAGACCATAGCTTTGACTATATGCTCCTTTGTCAGCAAAATGATGTCTCTACTTTTTAGTATGCTGTCTAGGTTTGTCATAACTTTCCTTCCAAGTGTCTATTCTCCATAGCACCTTTCACCATCTGTCAGTTGACATTTTTCTTATGGCATTGAATTAGGTTACTGAGAGGTAGACACAGTCCATGGGGTCACTAAGAGTTGGACATGACTGAGCAACTTCACTTTCACTTTTCACTTTCATGCATTGGAGAAGGAAATGGCAACCCACTCCAGTGTTCTTGCCTGGAGAATCCCAGGGACAGCGGAGCCTGGTGGGCTGCCATCTATGGGGTCACACAGAGTCGGACACGACTAAGCAGCACCAGCAGACACAGAGAAGGGATTAGCATGCAGGAGTTTGGGGGGAGTGCTCCTAGATATAACCCTTGTGGAAAAGAAGGAAAGAAAATAAGAGTAGGCAGAGAAAGTGAGTGAGGTGCAGTGGAGTCCGAGAGTCAGGCTCCAGAGACCCTACAGAAAGATTAAGCCTGAACTGTCCCTTCAGAGCTATTCCAAGTTGATGCAAGAGAGCAAGGACTTTAAACACCTTTAATAACTTACTAGTCAGCTATTGGAGAAGGCAATGGCAACCCATTCCAGTACTCTTGCCTGGAAAATCCCATGGACAGAGGAGCCTGGTAGGCTGCAGTCCATGGGGTTGCTAAGAGTCGGGCATGACTGAGCAACTTCACTTTCACCTTTCACTTTCATGCGTTGGAGAAGGAAATGGCAACCCACTCCAGTATCCTTTTCTTTCCTGTTGTGATTTTAAAAAATTTTATTTTAAATGAAGGCTGATTAATTTACAATATTGTATTGGTTTTGCCATACATCAACATGATCCGCCACGGGTGTACACATGTTCCCCATCCTGAACCCCTTTCACACCTGCCTCCCCGTACCATCCCTCTGGTTGATCCCAGTGCCTGGAGAATCCCAGGACAGAGGAGCCTAGTGGGCTGCGTCTATGGGGTCACACAGAGTTGCACACGACTGAAGCGACTTAGCAGCAGCAGCAGCAGTCAGCTATTAGACACAACCCTGGAAAAGGGAATGACTTTGGGGGCAGTGGCTTTCTTCTGAAGTTCATCCCAAAGGGAGTTGACAGTGAAGGGCTGTTTGCCAGCAGCACACTCTGCCACTGGAGCAATGATTCCTTCCTTCCTAAAAGATGATAAGATCAATATATCACATTGTCCTCCACAATATCTCTCGTATGTCACCTGTTTCCTCTTTTGAGCTTAAAAGAGTTATTTACTAGTAAAAAAATAGTTTGTTTGAGAATAGCAGAGCATTGCAATTATGGCAAGTACGTTATAGCAAAAGCAAGAGGCAAGACCAACAAACAAAGAGGAAGACAGACAAAAAGGAAGACGTTGGGAGCAATTGCTTTGAATAAAGAGTCCACTGGAGAAAAGCAAAATTTCAGGGTGATGACAGCATCTCATTGGCTGAGTTGATGGGTTGGTCAGTTCCTTGTGGGAGATCCGAGGTACATCTTTTCTTTGGGAGTCAGTGATTGTTGATTCTTTACTGCTGATGATTATTCTGCTAGGGTCTGTAACTGACAGACCTTTGGGTAATGGTCCATGAGTGGATTGCGTGAGAACTCCCCTTTCTGGACTCCTGATTCTGTTTTAGTGAGGCTTTCTTTTATTAATTTCACCTTCCCTCTTTAGATGAACACTTTCTGAGCATTGGGCTTCCAGCTGTTTGTGCACTGTTCTACATCAGCATGACAAAAGGGTCTGGCAACAGTGTGTTCTAAATTAATATTTGACGAAGGAATGAATGAATAAGTGAAAAAATATGTGTATTAGAATTCTTGAATATGATTTGACACACTTATAAAGAGAAAGACATAGAATTATTTTCTATAAATGGAGAAAAAACATTCGAATGAAATTTCCCTCCATGCTCATAAAAAAATAGTGAAACAAATATAGAAGAAATGGCCTTAACTCAAAAAAGGGTATTTCAGATAATCAGCAGTAAATGAAATACTTTATGGTAAAATATTCAAAGCATTTCCTTCACTATTGTCTTATAGGACTATAACTGACATACAATGCAGCATTAGTTTCCAAAATATAGTGATTCAATATTTTGAAATGACCACCATGATAAGTCTTAGTTATTATCTGTAACAAGTTATTACAATATTATTGACTATTTTCTCCATGCTGTATATGACATCCCTGTGACATATTTTATAACTGGAAGTTTGTACTGCTTAATCACTTTCATCTTTTTTGCTCAATTCCATATCCCTTTTTTTCTGAAAACCACCAGTTTGTTCTCTGAATCTATGAATCAATATTTGCCAAAACATTCCCTTGAAAATCAAGAACAGGTGCCAAAAAATGCCACTTTCATTCAAAAAAACATAGTGTAAGTTTGAGCCTTTGAGGACAAATAAACATGTAACCATTAGCAAATAATATTAGCATCTAAGTAGAGAATGTAAAAAAAACCCTATAGGTAATTTATTAGAAAAAAGATAGAATGTAGGAAGTTTGCTGGAATCAAAATAACTATACAATATTAATCACATGTTTTACAAAGTAAAATGTATTTAGAAAGCATGATTTCTAAAAGATATCTTTGAGAAAACATCAGATAAACACATGGAAATATTCTAACAAAAGATGTGAAAGCATATTATAGAAAAGTCTGTAATGTTTTATAGAAGGATAATAAAGTAAACCTAAAAAATGGAAAGAATATTCTAATTTTGGATAGCTATACACAACACAGACATGTTAACTTTCCTCATATTTCCTTATATATTTAAAGTAAATCCTGAAATTTTATTATTATTGGAGAGGCTGATATTATGAAAATTTACATGAAATTTTATATGAAAAAGCAATAGAGAAAGAATATTTGATTTACTAGCATATGGGGAAAAAAGTGAAGTACTCGCCTTACCAAATATCAAGATATGGAGTAATAGTATCTAAAATGGCATGGTTCTAGAACAGATAGAAAAAGAAGACCAATTAAATTCTCACTTGTATTAAAATTTTACTGAGGATAGGGGAGGCATAGGACACTTTCTTAAAAACAATGTGGCATTGCAGAGAAAGGATCTGACCTTTCAATAAATAGTGCTGAGAATATAAATTAGTGTATCTATACAATAACAGTAGAGACGACAATAGAAATTATTGTTAATCATCTCTTATGTAATCATCTCAATCTTGATCATCTCAATCATCTCTTAAATAAAATAAATGCAATCCAATGATGAAAAAAGTGGTTAATTCAGCCAGTTTGTAATTATATGATAATGGCTTAATATCCTACAATTACATTGAACACCTACAGCTCGACAATAAAAATATAAACAAAAGCATGACTAAATAATTGCGAAAAGGCTTGAACAGATTTCCTCCAGAGAAGATACATAAATGGCCACAAGCACATGAAAAGATGTTCAACATCACTACTCTTTCAGCTCTTCAGTTCAGTCGCTCAGTCGTGTCCGACTCTTTGCGACCCCATGAATCGCAGCACGTCAGGCCTCCCT
>SJYV01054025.1:4453-16301 GCA_006410875.1 Neotragus pygmaeus | reverse complement strand
CGGCACCTCAAGGATGCAAAGGACAGCGTGGGTTGCACCCCAGGCCTGCAAGCGCTGTACCCGCCCAGCCTCAAGTCGGAAGGAAGAGCCTGGAGTCAGCAGCAGAGGCTTTCATGGTTTAATGGATGGGGGATCCTACATACTGAAGCAAGATCCTGGAGGGACACCTCACCAGCACTCTTTACTTCTGGGAAAGGAGGGAGGTTACCAGTTACAGAGATAACTGACATCAGATCAGTTTGTCGGTCGCCAGGGAAACCTGCAGAGGCCCACGCCTTGCACTGCCCCTTTAACAAATCACCTTGGAGGGGCAGTTCTGATGGAAAGATTACAACAAGCGCCAGCTGGGGCTGGGAGCCAGTACGTAGGCTTACCCTGTGATTAGGCTCTATGGTTAAGAGGGAAGATCAGTCGGGTGAGGAGGGTGTAGGTGAGGCAGGCACGCGTAGGGGAGGTACAGAGAGCAAGGGAACAGCCATGTTGGGTGGTCTGATCATACAGACGGGATCTTCCATTCAATGGTGGCGCCTTGATCTGGGTGTCTTCGGGGCGTGAAAAGATCCCTTCCTTGTTTTCAGTCTGTCACATTGCTGAGAGGGCAGCCCCAGACACACATCTATCTCCTCAGGGCCCAAATCCCAAGTGCTAGCTGCCCTTCCTTTCAAAGCCCACCCCCAGATCCACTTCCCATCCTGCCTTTCTAATGGCAGCCCCTGGATGGTCCGGAACCCATAGAAATTCCAATGTCGCCCCCTTTCCAGGACAACTGGGTTGTTGTCTAGGGGAACACTTTCCCCACCACAGAGAAGCCTCTTTATTTCCTCAAAGGTAATTTACCTCCCAAGGTGACACAAGGGACTTTCTGACCCCTTCTTTGGATGAAGAGACCAACAACCTCTCCTGTTCAGTCACTTCCAGGGCTCCTGTTACCCTGTCATGCTCCATTCATTCATTCCACAAACATTCCCAGGACCTTCCTCAAAGACACAATTTCCTGTTTCTTCTCTTGAAACGCCACATAGTGAAAGAATCTGCCCACTGCATCAGGGTCTTTTCCAAGAGTCAGCTCTTCAAATTAGGTGGCCAAAATATTGGAGCTTCAGCATCAGTCCAATGAATAATCAGGGTTAATTTCCTTTAGGATTGACTGGTTTGATCTCCTTGCTGTCCAGTGGATTCTCAAGAGTCTTCTTCAGCCCCACAGTTGAGTGCTCAGCCTTCTTAATGGTCCACCTCTCACATCCTCATATGACTACTGTAGGTCAGACAGAAGTCTGGGCAGTGGGGTTGTGGCAAGAGCATGGAATTGGACAGGGAGATGTGGGCTCTCATCCCAGTTCTGCCCCTAAGAAGATGAGTACTTTCAAAAACCCAGAACTAGCTGAACTAAAAACACCAAATCAGTAAACAGTAGTTCAGTTCAGTTCAGTCACTCAGTCATGTCTGACTGCTTGCAACCCCATGGACTGCAGCACGCCAGGCTTCTTTGTCCTTTACCATCTCCCCGAGCTTGCTCAAACATCCATCAAGTCGGTGATGCCATCCAACCATTTCATCCTCTGTCATCCCCTTCTCCTCCTGCCTTCAATCTTTCCCAGCATCAGGGTCTTTTCCAATGAGTAAGCTCTTCAAATCAGGTGGCCAAAGTATTGGAGTTTCAGCTTAAATACTGTTACTAAACAGTATTTAGTAAGAGTTTATCATGCCTATAAAAGCAGTCCACGAACCGGAAGGTTCAAAATTCAAAGACTGATGTGAAATGCAAGGGCGTGAAGTTACAAGATGGCTTATGGTGATTACATTGGGTTTTCAGATGGCAGGGGACTGGTTTAAAGTGATCATACCATTTTTAGGAAAATGACTGAAGTTTTCTTTTATGATTGTCAGAGGCATTAACAAGAAATAACCTATAATTGCCTTTTACTTACCTTCATGAAATAAGCTGGAATTTTGTTTTGCTTTCTGAGGCGATATGATTTTATCTGCTCAGGGAATTCTCAAGTCCAGTCTCCATTTTATATTTAACTTTAACAGTATCCTCTCTGGGGCTTGGTGTCTCCACTTCTCAAGGGAGGGCCTGAGTTAGATAATCTCCACATTTTCATCCCAGCCCTGGCATTTTATGATGCTAAGGTCTGGGCTCAGGGAACTGGAGATAAGAGTGTGATAGAAACAAACACCACTGCCCTTGATCTGAGCAGCCTCTCTGCCTGCAGTGATGCAGGTGATCTGCCATGCCTGCTCCCTGCGGGGATGAAAGACGCCTCTCAGCCAGCGCAGGGCTGCATGGTCACGCCAAGTTGGCCATGCCCACACATGCACACCATGCATGTGCCCATGCTCGCATCCATGCATGCATGCGCACCCTCGTGCACACACACTGCCCAGTGCTGCATGCTACATAGCACCTCCAAGTCGGGGAACATACCCGCTTCAGGCTGGGTACTGGGCATCATGCTGGCCCATAAGCTGGGTCTTCCCTTCCACCCTAGTGTCATTGAGAGAGTCAAATGAAATATCAGAATAAGTTTTCCAAATATTGCTTTCCGTTAGAGCTTTGGAAAACAAACATATGTGCCTAACTGCAGGCTGAGGGTTGCCCGTATTAAGGCTGAGAGGCAGTGTGGTACAGTGGTTACCACCCAAGCTCTGGAGTCACCTGCTGGTGATCCCAGCTTTTCTAACTTCCCAGCTGTGTGACCTCAAGCAAGTCATTTAACGTCTCCGTGCCCGAGATACTTCGTCCATGAGCAGGCATGATGATGGTAGCATCTACCTCATACATTTAAAGTGTGTCAACGTGGGTGCGTGACCTCTAGTCTGTGCTCTATAAGGGAGTCCATCATCCATTACTTAAAATTAGGCACTGACCCTCTCTGTTGATCTGAATCAAAACAAAACGAAAAGGGACTTTCTTGGTGGTCCAGTGGCTAAGACTCCGGGTTCTCGATGCAGGGGGTGCGGGTTTGATCCCTGGTCAGGAAACTAGATCCCACATGCAGAATCTAAGAGTTTGCACACCGCAACTAAAGACGCTGCAAGTCACAACGAAGATCAAAGATCCCTCATGCCACAACTAAATCGGGGTGCAATCAAACAAATAAATAAATGTTACTTTTTAAAACACTGATGATAGCCTTTTTTAATAAATAATTTAAAAAAAAATTTTTAACAGAAAAAAGAGAGGATCTCCGTTAAGAAAACAGTATGCTAAGTCACTTCAGTCGTGCCCGACTCTGTGTGACCCCACAGACGGCAGCCCACCAGGCTCCCCCGTCCCTGGGATTCTCCAGGCAAGAACACTGGAGTGGGTTGCCATTTCCTTCTCCAATGCACGAAAGTGAAAAGAGAAAGGGAAGTCGTTCAGTCGTATCCGACTCTTCGAGACCCCATGGACTGCAGCCTACCAGGCTCCTCCATCCATGGGATTTTCCAGGCAAGAGTACTGGAGTGGGGTGCCATCGCCTTCTCCGATTTAGAGACTTGCTGCTCCTGCTGCTGCTGCTAAGTCGCATCAGTCATGTCCGACTCTGTGCGACCCCATGGACGACTTTAGAGAGTTAATCCCTTCTAAATCAGCTAAGGTGGATGGATGAAACTTGTCGGGATTGAACTGGGCACTTGCTGATGGGCAAAGTTCCCAGGATGCTCTCTGATCCTCAGAGCAGCCTTGAGAGGGGAAGGAAGTTGCCTGTGCAAGACAGAAGCAGGCTGGGTCCTCTCACAGTCTGCTGGTGGCCAGTAAGCTCACACAGTCACTAAAGACGATCATTCCACAGGCCTGTGGCCCAGGACCCAGCAAATCCTCTCATTCCTGCTGTAGAGAAACACACACTGATGACTACAGGGAGATGGCCAAGGGTATCAAATGTAGCACTGAAAACTGGAAACAGAAAATATACATGTCATTATTGTGTATACCATATATTTGACTTAAGGCTTCCCTGGGGCTCAGCAATAAAGAATCTGCCTGCAATGCAGGAGACTCAGGTTCAACCCCTGGGTCAGGAAGATCCCCTGGAGGAAGGCATGGCAACCGACTGCAGTATTCTTGTCCAGAAAATCCCATGGTCAGAGGAGCCTGGTGGGCTACAATCCATAGGGTTGCAGAGAGTCAGACACGACTCTTTGAAGTGACTGAGCATGCGTGCACACACATATTTGACTTGGGTACTTGTAGAAATCTATAATTACATGGAGAAAGGCCTGGAAGGATCTTATATCACACTGACAAGAATAATTATCCCTGGGAGGGGGACTGGGTTTGGGGTGATTGAAGTGGGATCTCTGTAATATTTTACTTTCTTTTTTGAGACTTGTGGGATCTCAGCTCCCCAACCAGGGATGGAATCAGGACCTTCATCCATGAGAGTGCCATGTCCTAACCAGTGGACTGCCAGGGAATCTCCTTACATTTTTTTTTTTTTAAACAGTGAGGACTTTTTTGTGTATTGCTTATTTGACTTAAACTAACTTAAAAAATTAACAGACATAGAGCAAACTGATCCAGAGGGAGGAGGGATTTGGATAAGAATAAGAGGAAATCCAGTACAGACTGGAGTTGGAGAGAAAAGAAGAGAGGTTTGGAAGTGAAAGTGGAGCCATGAGATGATAGGGAGAAACGTGGGAAAAGAGACTACTCCGGACTCCTTAGTGTATGGCATGTAATATAATTGATCCTGACACCTCTTCCAGGCTGTTCAGCAAAGACTTAAATAGATTTTCAATTTGTTTTTGGATGTCGGGTCTTTCTCTCAAAGGTGAAACTGAGATTGACCACAAGACAGACTGATTTCATTTGGGTTACAATTTACTTGGCAAATATTTACGGGAACTTTCGCTGGTGGACAGTGGACTGGGCCCTAGACAAAGGGGCGTTAGGAAGAGCTCCACGGTGACCTCTGCCCTGTTGAGACAAGTCATGCAATGAGGCAGAAACATGAGGCTGCAGGAGCAGAAAGTAGGGAACCTCGGTTCTGCTCCAGAGTCATGACAGCCTCATGGAGGGATGAAGCCTCGACACAAATGTAGGAACTGTCCAGAGAGAAGAATTAGAGAAGTGCACCTCAGGTTGTGATGAGTAGGCTTCTTCCCAAAGTTCAAGGTTGCCGTCCGTGGGCCTGGAAGAGTCCCAGAGAGCGAGCTTCTCCAGTGGCCAGTGCCGACAGCGTCCCCTGGTGGAATCATTTACTCGGCATTCTCTCCACACTAGGAATTCCCCAAGAGGCTGAGAACAGAGCTTTGGCCTTGGAGCTGGAAATCCTGCATTCCTTGACAAGAACAGCTGGCATCGTGGGCCTCCAGATGTGTGGCCCTACTTAACTGTAACCCAACTGGACACTACGGGGCCACCCCGACCTCTGCCTGCCCCTTGTCTGTGGAAAGACTTTGGCCTCCAAGCCTTCCCCCCGTTTCAAAGAATATATTTAATCAAGAAGTGAGGGAAATGCGGAAGCAAAGAAAAACAGTCAAGACAAAACAGTAATAGTTTAGCCCTTGAACAAAGTTGAGGACCTTTTTAGTTCCTTTTCAAGGGCTAGAGGTCATCCTCTGAGCCATGTCCTTTGCGCTGTTTTGCACAGACTGAAACCCCCACCAGGTGGAAGAAGGTAAGTATTTGCTGCCCACAAGCATGTAGACCCCAGACTGATTGAAACCTGAAGGCTGATGATGTTCATTCCAGGTTACCTCACCACCAAGCAATCAGAAAGACATCCACGAGCTGACCATACGCCCCACAACCCTCTCCTCAGCACGTAGCCCCTTCCTCTTCTCCCTGTGTAATTTCCGAGCAAAACCCTAGAGTTGGTGCTCTGGGACAAGAGTCCACCTTCTCCCCAGGGTTGCCAGTTTACTCAATAAAGCTGTCTTTCCTTTTTGTCTGACATGTGTCTCTCAGTTTGGATGCTTGAGCAACGAGTGGCTGAACCTGAATTTACAATATTCCCCTGGGTTAGGAAAATGGGGGTAGGTGGGAAGAATCCATTATTTTACAAGGAGAACAAAAGCTTGGATTCCAGTACTGGCCTTGTCACTTCCTACCTGTGATAAGTGGAACCTGTTTTGCCACCACTTGGACCCTATTCCATCATCTGGGAAAGCAGGGTTACCGCAGTGCTCACCACGGGTGGCTGGTGAGGGCTGATGGAGCATACACAGAATCTGGGGCCAGTGGGGAACTCATTTCAACCAGCAAAGAAAGCTTAATGGAAAGGAGGCTTCTGCTGAATCAGGCTCTATGGGGCTCCCTTCCCTCTGTGTGGGAGAGGGCCTGCATCCTTTTGCTTCCCCTCCTCCCACCCCTTTTCCCAGCGGATCCCAGAAAATGTGCTCCCAACAAGATGTATCAACCGCAGGATGCAGCCTGGAAATGTAGCTTAGATCCCCTTTGTTGTTTCCCAGCAAATTAAAATTTATCTCTCAGGGAGGAAATGAGGGGGTTGGATTTTTTTTTTCTTCCTCCTAATGGTCCCTGATGAAGGAAATGAATGCGGGGGAAGGGATCAGAAATACGATCCACCTCTTGCTGGCTCAGAAAGGTCTGGGGGCTCCCTGTACCCTCAGAGGGGGCAGCTGGGCACAGTGTGTTTTATTATATAATTAACCTTGACCCTTCTGGGTTCAAAGAGAGAGGTTAGTTGGAAATAAATCAATAGTCTGGTCTGGTCACTTCAAAGGCTTCAGGACCCGCTGGAAAATTCCATGTTGGTTCAGTGTGTAAATTGGAGTAGGGTGTGCAATTCTTTTTGAAAGGTTGTGGGGTGGTTAGGTCTAAAATTGAAATGAATTGTGTATCCGCTTCCTTTAATCAAGCAATCAGGAGTCTTTATTGTGTTTCTTGGTGGGGGCGGGGGGTGGGTGGGAAGGCCTGGAAGAAAATATAGTGTGACCTGTATGTGACCACTGAGCCCAGCTCTAGGACAATAGGCAACTCTCCGAGATTAGGAAACCCATCTCCTCACCAGCAGGGCTCGGCCCTGGCTTCCAACAGGTCTGGGATTCTTGGAATCACTGAACCATCACTATCATAATACACAGCAATTTTTGAGTGCTTACTATGGGTAAGGTGCCAGAGATTTTCCAGTTGTTTTCTCATTTGAGTCTCATAACAACCCAATTAGATAAGTACCATTATTATCTCTATTACAAATGAAGACATTGAGCTTCTGAGGGGCTAAAGAGCAGGTCCAAAGCCACTGTGAGGTTTTCAAAATCTGTTCCAATGATATGGCTCAAGGGATGAAAAGAAAAGCCAAGGAAGTGTCGCAAATGACCCAAAAGTCTCCAGTCCTGGCATTCTTTTTCTTCCCTGAAGCTGTTGGAAGGTGAATGGAGCTGGTTTCTCTTCTAATCTCTCTTGGCTTCATCTCTAGTTTGCCTGTCATCTCTCTTTCCTCCTTTCTCTTTGTCTTTCCTTTCTTCCTCCGTCCCTCTTTGTTTCCCAGGAGGCACAATGGTAAAGAATCTGCCTGCCCAAGCAGGAGACACAGGAGATGCAGGTTTGACCCCTGGGTTGGTAAGATCCCCTGGAGAAGAAAATGGCAATCCACTCCAGTGTTCTTCTTGCCTGGGAAATCCCATGGACAGAGGAGACTGACGGGCTACAGTCCATGGGTTCAGATTGAGCAACTGAACACACACACCCTCCTTCTTTGCTTTCCTGCTTTCTCTCCACAAGTGTTTATTAAGTATTTAGTGCTGCTCCACAGCAGCACCAGTGGGTCATAGAGAGATAAGAAACCATGCCTGTTCTTAGGACACTCACATCCTAAATTCTCCAAGCAGGCATGAGCGGCACACATCATGTGCATTTTATGCTACAGAAGGAAATAGTTCTGTGTGAGGATGTGGAGGAAGGGCAAAAGCAGGAAAGGAAAGGATCAGGGAGGACTAAGAGGAGATCATGTTTGGAAGGATCTGAAAAGAAGAGATGGTTGAACAGTCTCATTGCAGGCTAAGGGAAGAGCATGCAGAAAGGGCCTGGAAGCACCATGGCACGGCGTGTTCCAAAGAAGCCAGGTGCCTTTGGCCCGTATTTTGATTGGATCGTTTATTTTTCTGGAATTGAGCTCCAGGAGTTGCTTGTATATTTTTGAGATTAATTCTTTGTCAGTTGCTTAATTTGCTATTATTTTCTCCCATTCTGAAAGCTGTCTTTTCACCTTGCTTATAGTTTCCTTTGTTGTGTAGAAGCTTTTACTTTTAATTAGGTCCCATTTGTTTATTTTTGCTTTTATTTCCAATATCTGGAAGGTGGGTCATAGAGGATCCTGCTGTGACTTATGTCAGAGAGTGTTTTGCCTGTGTTCTCCTCTAGGAGTTTTATAGTTTCTGGTCTTACATTTAGATCTTTAATCCATTTTGAGTTTATTTTTGTGTATGGTGTTAGAAAGTGTTCTAGTTTCATTCTTTTACAAGTGGTTGACCAGTTTTCCCAGCACCACTTGTTAAAGAGATTGTCTTTTCTCCATTGTATTTTCTTACCTCCTTTGTCAAAGATAAGGTGTCCATAGGTGCGTGGATTTATCTCTGGGCTTTCTATTTTGTTCCATTGATCTATATTTCTGTCTTTGTACCAGTACCATATTGTCTTGATGACAGTGGCTTTGTAGTAGAGCCTGAAGTCAGGCAGGTTGATTCCTCCAGTTCGAGTCTTCTTTCTCAAGATTGCTTTGGCTATTTGAGGGTTTTTGTATTTCCATACAAATTGTGAAATTATTTGTTTTAGCTCTGTAAAAAACACTGTTGGTAGCTTGATAGGTATTCCATTGAATCTATAGATTGCTTTGGGCAGTATACTTATTTTCACTATATTGATTCTTCCAATCCACGAACACGGTATATTGCTCCATCTATCAGTGTCCTCTGATTTCTTTTGCCAGTGCCTTATAGTTTTCTATATATAGGTCTTTTGTTTCTTTAGGTAGATATATTCCTAAGTATTTTATTCTTTTCATTGCAATGGCGAATGGAATTGTTTCCTTAATTTTCCTTTCTGTTTTCTCATTATTGCAGACATTTCTCCAAAGAAGACATACAGATGGCTAACAAACACATGAAGAGATGCTCAACATCACTCATTATCAGAGAAATGCAAATCAAAATCACAATGAGGTACCATTTCACGCCAGTCAGATGGCTGCGATCCAAAAGTCTACAAGTAATAAATGCTGGAGAGGGTGTGGAGAAAAGGGAACCCTCTTACACTGTTGGTGGGAATGCAGACTAGTACAGCCACTATGGATAACAGTGTGGGGATTCCTTAAAAAACTGGAACTAGAACTGCCATACAACCCAGCAATCCCATTGCTGGGCATACACACTGAGGAAACCAGAACTGAAAGAGACACGTGTACCCCAATGTTCATCACAGCACTGTTTATAATAGCCAGGACATGGAAGCAACCTAGATGTCCATCAGCAGATGAATGGATAAGAAAGCAGTGGTACATATACACAATGGAGTATTACTTAGCCGTTAAAAAGAATGCATTTGAATCAGTTCTAATGAGGTGGATGAAACTGGAGCCTATTATACAGAGTGAAGTAAGTCAGAAAGAAAAACACCAATACAGTATACTAACGCATATATATGGAATTTATAAAGATGGTAACGATAACCCTGTATGCGAGAAAGCAAAAGAGACACAGATGTATAGAACAGTCTTTTGGACTCTGTGGGAGAGGGAGAGGTGGGATGATTTGGGAGAATGGCATTGAAACATGTATACTATCACATGTGAAACAGATTGCCAGTCCAGGTTAAATGCACAATACAGGATGCTTGGGGCTAGTGCACTGGGATGACCCCGAGGGACGGGATGGGGAGGGACATGGGAGAGGGCTCAGGATGGGGAACACATGTACACCTGTGGCGGATTCATGTCAATGTATGGCAAAACCAATACAATATTGTCAAGTAAAATAAATAAATTTCTTCAGTGACTGAAAGAAAAAAAAAGAAGAAGCCAGGAGCCTAGCTTGGAGGACTGAAGTGGATGACAGGTAGAAAAGTAGGCTGTGTTCTGAATAATGATAGTAATAGTAAGCACAGTCCTCACTGCTTTCTGTCACTGACTTCGTTACTGCTCACAACCACCTGTGAAGTCTGTGCTGTGCTTCTCCATAGTTTATAGAAGAGGAACCGATGGCACCAGAGCTTAAGGGATGTCCACTGGGCCACAGCCAGACAGTGGCGACTGGGGATTATACACTTGAGCCCATGCTCTTAACCCCTGGGGGACACTGCCTCTTGTGAGGGAGGCTTGAATGCCAGGCCAAAGGCCCTGGACTGCTCCAGGTCAGTGGGGAGCTCGGGAGGTTCCTCGCTCAATCTGCATTAGCCAACATGCCCACCTCAACCCTCCTCTTCAGGGCCTCCCATCCCTGCATCTCTCCTCAACATTCAAAAAGAAAATCTTCATTTCAGTCCATTTGGACCACGTCTGCCTTCAAGCCTGCCCCCACCAGTCTACAGATAACAGTCAGCAAACAGCACGGGCTTCGCACAAGGAGGCCCAGGCTCAGGCTCCAGTTCCACCACCTCACTTCTCTGGGCCTCGGTTTCCTTGTCTGGTAAATGGGAGGATGACAGTAAGTCCAGCTCTGCTTGCTGCAAGGCTGTGATAAGACTCCAGGGAGGTGTTCTAGAAACGCCACCAGAAGCAATAACAGAGAACTCGCCATTGTCAGCAGAGCACCAAGGACTCCGTAGCGCCCCTTTCCATTTCCCGAGGAAGCTCCAGGCTCTCTGGCTTTCTCACTAGTTCCCTTCCCACCTGGAAAGCCACGTAAAGTTTTCCTCAAGCACATCAACTGTGTAAAAACATGTTCTGGAGATTTAGTAGTCATTCGGCCTCTATTAAGTTCTAGGTCTCCCGCAGCAAATGACAACCTCCTGGCTGCTCCATGATCTTACCGTGTTCGTTGCTTACCCTTTGCCTTCAACCTTGGGTATCCCTTCCCTCTTCTCCACTTGTCTTTGAAGACTTCCTTAATTCTGGCCTGCAATGAATTGTGTTTTCTTCTGCTTTCCCAGCTTGCCAGTGCCCAACCAAGCCAGTACCTGGATGCTGCTGCTGCTTCTAAGTCACTTCAGTCGTGTCTGACTCTGTGCGACCCCATAGACGGCAGCCCACTAGGCTCCTCTGTCCCTGGGATTCTCCAGGCAAGAATACTGGAGTGGGTTGCCATTTCCTTCTCTAATGCATGAAAGTGAAAAGTGAAAGTGAAGTCTCTCAGTCATGCCCTGAATAAGTTGAAGTTAATTTAATTCAAACCCATACTGTCTGCTCACTGAGAGCTAAGTCTGTCTCTCCAGCGTGGGGCTGAGCTTAGCTGCTAGCTTCCATCAAGCGAGGGTTGACAGGCTTTCTTTCCTGTAGCTGTAATCTTCTCTATCTCCACAGGGGGGCAGCAAACCTCGCCAGTCACAGCCTTTCTCCCTGGAGCTGAGACACTGCAGGCCGGGATGCTTCGTCCAGAGGCTCCCTCCGTTTCACAGAGGCAATGCCAGATGCAGAGGTCCTCTCTTCTTTATCTCACTCACCCGCACTCGCTTTGTTCTGCCCACTTTCTCTGCCTGTAACAATGAGGTCATCTGAACACTTAAACTGAACTCTTGGCTAATATGAATTCATTGGGTGCAATCAGAATGTACAAACCGATCCCCGTAATACTTCTTTGTGGGAGGGCATGGGTCTAGATGGCCCACTCCCTGACTCTAGCCTGAACTCAGTTCAGGACAGGTCCCTCATCGCTGGTTGCTCCCACCCGCCCCATTCCTGCTGCCAGCCCAGCTTCTCCCGACCCCTGCTGCCCCACACCTGTCCTGAGCAGGAGGACTACT
>SJYV01054023.1:0-18289 GCA_006410875.1 Neotragus pygmaeus | reverse complement strand
AAAAGGTCAGTTTTCATTCCAATCCCAAAGAAAGGCAATGCCAAAGAATGCCGACGAATTGATGCTTTTGAACTGTGGTGTTGGAGAAGACTCTTGAGAGTCCCTTGGACTGCAAGGAGATCCAACCAGTCTATTCTGAAGGAGATCAGCCCTGGGATTACTTTGGAAGGAATGATGCTAAAGCTGAAACTCATTATAAAGTAAAAACAGAAAGTAAAAACACTTACCTGTGGCCATAGAAATTAAGTAATTTTTTTCCTTTTAATGGCTTGGGGATAAATACTTAATATCACTTTGCCTGTGCTGCAAGAATGCTTTTGGCCTGAAATAACTTTTCCATTCATGTATTTGCTATGTAAGCGTGCGATTCTTATTTTGTACAAGGTATCAACTATCATAAGCTTTGTTCCTGCACGACAATCCACAAGACAGGGATTCTATTATTTTCCAGTCTTTACTGCAGGAGCTGGTAGAAGACAAGACAGAATGATATCTATGTGTTAAATTGTAGGTTTTGCTGCCCTAGCTTTCCCAATCTAATAGGTAACATTTATGCTTTGTTTTAATTCTTATTTTTGAGGAGTTTGTTTCATATTTTAAGAGAATGGTTCAAACATTCAAAGCGAATTTTATTTTTGATGAGCAGAGAAAGTTTAACCTTTTACCAAGCACTCAAGTACCAAGTGGTCCTTCTTTTATGAGTAGACTAGTATGGGCCTGGAGAACAGTATATGACCACCTGTTCACAAGCGGGCTCTCTAGTCATCTGGTTCTGACTACTGCCTAAATTGTTTTCCTGTGGAGAAGAACATGGTGGCTTTGTCAGTTGGACTGACTGACCTGACTTCAATAAAAACATTAATAACTCCATAGTGTAGCTTTTGATTCTGCCATGGTGTTTGTTGATCTAGGGAATTAGCTAAAATCTTCTTGTTTCAGGGAGCTAGGAAGAAGGAGTAAGTTAGACCCAGAGCATGGAGCTTATACAGAAGATATCATGGTTACCATGTGAAAAGGATCATGAGAAAAACTAAGAAAATATTATTGAAATGACAAGTGGCCTAGGGTTCAAACAGATTCAGTCTAAAATCCCAGATAAGTCAGTTATAATACTCTACAAACTTCAGCAAGCTATTTAACCTCTTTGAGCTTCAGGTACCTTATTTTGTAAAATAGGATCTGCAATGTCTACTCTAAAAATGTATAATTAATCAAACAAAGTACTCAATACCATTCACAAAAACATAGCAAAGCACTTCATAAGTGGTAGGGGTCCAAACAACAGCAACAGCAGGGACTCATTTCAGTAGACCTGCCCACCCATAGGATGCATAGGAGCAGAGGCTAAACAGCCTGCCTAACGTGTGAACCCACCACCACCACTTGTGTGACTGACTTATTGATCACTTATTCTCCCTCTGTCTTAGCTTTTGCCATTTATACCATGGAGATAACCATAGCACAGGAGAACTATTGCATTGTTGTAAATGTTAGTTGAGATAATGCATGTAGAATAATTAAGATAGTGCAAACAATGAATAACATCAGTTATTTTTACTAACGTTATTGGTGGTGAAAATAAAGTCTAATATTGTAAAGAGCAATATTGCATAGAAACCTGGAGTGTTAGGTTCATGAGTCAAAGTAAACTGAATCTTGTCAAAAAAGAGATTGAACATCAACATGTTAGAAATCAGTGAAATTGAAATGGAAGGGAATGGGTGAATTTAATTCAGATGGCTATTATACCTACTGCTGTGGGCTACAATCCCTTAGAAGAAATGGAAGAGCCTTAATAGTGAACAAAAGAGTCTGATATGCAGTACTTGGGTGCAATCCCCAAAACGACAGAATGATCTTGGTTTGTTTCCAAGGCAAATCATTCAGTATCATAGTAATCCAAGTCTATGCCCCAACTAATAATGCCAAAGAAGCTGAAGTTGACTGGTTATATGAAGACTTACAAGACCTTTTAGAACTAACACCAAAAAACGATGTCCTTTTCATCTTAGAGGATTGGAATACAAAAGCAGGGATTCGAGATTCCAGAAAAACAGGCATTTGGACTAGGAGTTATGAAATGAAGCAAGGCAAAGGCTGATAGATTTTTGTCAAGAGAACACATTGGTCATAGAAAACATAAGATATGACTCTACACATGGACATCACCAGAAGGCCAATACTGAAATCAGGCTGATCGTGTTCTTTGCAGGCAAAGATGAAGTTCTTTAAAGTTAGCAAAAATAAGACCAGTAGCTGACTGTGGCTCAGATCATGAGCTTCTTATTGCAAAATTCAGGCTTAAATTGAAGGAAGTAGGGAAGACCACTAGGCCATTTAGGTTTGACCTAAATCAAATCTCTTATGATGATACGGTGAAGGTGATAAATAGATTCATGGGATTAGATCCAGTAGATAGAGAGCCCAAAGACTTTGGAGGGAGGTTCATAACATTGTACAGGAGGGAGTGACCAAAACTATCCCAAAGGAAAAGAAATAAAAGAAGGCAAAGTAGTTGTCTGAGGAGGCTTTACAAATAGCTGAGGAAAGAAGAGATGGAAAAGGCAAGGGAGAAAGGGAAAGATATACCCAACTGAATGCACAGTTACAGAGAATAGCAAGCAGAGACAAGAAGGCTTTCTTAAGTGAACAATGGAGTGAAATAGAGGAAAATAATAGAATGGGAAAGACTAGAGATCTCTTTAGGAAAACTGGAGATATCAAGGGAACATTTCATTCAAGAATGGTTACAATAAAGGACAGAATGGGTAAGGACCGAACAGAGGCAGAAGAGATTAAGAAGAGGTGTCAAGAATACACAGAAGAACAGAAGAACTATACAAGGAAGGTCTTAATGACTCAAATAACTATGGTGGTCAGTGTGGTCACTCACCTAGAGCCAGACATCCTGGAACATGAGATCAAGTGGGCCTTGGGAAGCATTACTATGAACAAAGCTAGTGGAGGTGACAAAATTCCAGCTGAGCTATTTAAAATCCGCAAAGATGATGCTGTTAAAGTACTGAACTCAATATGTTAGCAAATTTGGAAAACTCAGCAGTGACTACAGGTCTGGAAAAGGTCAGTTTTCATTCCATTCCCAAAGAAGGGCAATTCCAAAGAATGTTCAATGTACTGTACAGTTGAGCTCACATGCTAGTAGGGTTATGTTCAAATTCCTTCAACTTAAGCTTCAACAGTGCATGAACCGAGAACTTCCAGATGTACAAGCTGGATTTAGAAATGACAGGAGAACCAGAGATCAGATTGCCAACATTTGTTGCATCACCAAGAAAGCAAGAGAGTTCCAGAAAAACATCTACTTCTGCTTCATTGACTACACTAAAGCCTTTGACAATGTGGATCACAACTAACTGTGGAAAGTTCTTAAAATGATGAGAGTACCAGACCACCTTACCTATTCCCTGAGAAACCTGCTTGTGAGTTAAGAAGGAGCAATTAGAACCAGACATGGAACAACTGACTGATTCAAAATTGGGAAAGGAGTATGGCAAAGCTCTATATTGTCACCCTGCTTACTTAACTTATCTACAGAGTGCATCATACAAAATACCAAGCTGGATGAATCACAATTCAGTTCAGTTCAGTTCAGTCACACAGTCTGACTCTGCAACCCACAGACTGCATGCAGCATGCCGGACTTCCCTGTCCATTACCAACTCCCAGAGCTTGCTCAAACTCATGTCCATCGAGTCAGTGATGCCATCCAACCATCTCATCCTCTGTCATCCCCTTCTCCTGCCTTCCATCTTTCCCAGCATGAAGGTCTTTTCTAAGGAGTCAGTTCTTTGCACCAGGTAGCCAAAGTATTGGAGCTTCAACTTCAGCATCAGCTTTCCAATGAATATTCAGGACTGACTTCCTTTAGAATTGACTGGTTTGATCTCCTTGCAGTCCAATGGACTCTCAAGAGTCTTCTCCAACACCACAGCTCAGAAGCATCAATTCCTTGGTGCTCAGCCTTCTTTATGGTCCAACTCTGACATGCATACATGACTACTGGAAAAAACACAGCTGGAATCAAGAATGGATCACAAGATGAATCAAGATTGCCAGGACATCAACAACCTTAGATATGCAGATGATACTGCTTTAATGGCAGAAAGTAAAAGGGAATTAAAGAGCTTCTTGATGGAAGTGAAAGAGGAGAGTGATAAAACTGGCTTAAAATCCAACATTAAAAACACTAGGATATTGGTATCTGATTCCATCATTTCATGGCAAGTAGAATGGGACAAAGTGGAAACAGTTACAGATTTTATTTTTTTGGGCTACAAAATCTCTGTGGATTGTGACTGTAGCCACAAAATTAAAAGACACTTGCTCCTTGATAGGAAAGCTATGACAAACCTAGACAGTATTAAAGCTTAAAGGCAGAGACATCTGCTCTGCTTTAAAAAGCAGAGACATCACTTCGCTAGTAAAAGTTAGTATAGTCAAATCTATGGTTTTTCCAGTAGTCATGTATACAGATGTGAGAGTTGGACCATAAAGAAGGCTGAGTGCTGAACAGTTGAAGCTTCCAAATTGTGGTGCTGGAGAAGACTTTTGAGAGTCCCTTGGACTGCAAGGAGATCAAACCAGTCAATCCTAAACAAAATCAACCCTGAATATTTATTGGAAGGATTGATGCTGAAGCTAAAGCTCCAATACTTTGGCCAACTGATGGGAAGAACTGACTTATCTGGGAAAAAACTCAGATGCTAGAAATGATTGAATGCAAAAGGAGAAGGGGGCAGTAGAAGATGAGATGGTTAGATAGCACCACTGACTTATTGGACATAAATTTGGGTAAACTCTGGAAAATACTGAAGGACAAGGAAGCTTGGTGTGCTGCAGTCCATGGGGTCACAAAGAGAAAACGTGACTTAGTGACTGAACAACAACAAGAGCAGCAACATTTGTTGTTGTTGTTGTTGTTATTCCGTCCCTCTCATCGCCAAGGTCATTTGGAAATAGAATAGAGGTAACCCATGTGGTTGGAAGAGACAAAGGATGTGTCTTTACAACTCAAGTGTAGCCACATGCTGGACTTTCTCTGTAGGGAAGAGAGGCAATGACTCAGTGACACTGGTGATTTACAGGAATCACAGGACGTTTCCCTCCTCTGAATATTTGCATCAAAAGCAGAGATTTGAAATCAGCACAGTGGGTATTAAGAAAAGTTGAAGAATTTCTTTATACTTTTTATCAACTCATCATGTTTCAGTAGGTTCTGAATCTCACTACTTAAATAAATCTGTAAATATTTGAAAAATTGGGAAGTCTTATAATTAATCCCCATTGGCAGTACAGAAGCTGCTTATTCAAATCACAAAGAACCTTCACATTCTGTCTTTTTCAACATCTTGCACCTGTATAATAAAATGTCCCTGCATCTGGATGGTGCTTTGCAGTTTAAAGCATTTCCATACGTGCGCGGTTTTGCTTCAGCCTTTTACTGCTCTGGGAAACTGGCCCAGCCAGGACTGAGATCCTCTTCATCTTATGGGCAAGAAACTGAGGATTTGGGAGGTGAAATGATTTGCACCAAATTACATAGCTTTTAAGCTGCAGAATAAATTAAAAAACTCAGCTGCATTTGATAACAATGATTTTGCAGCTTAATTTTAGGTTATATAAGACTATACTCGGAGAGGGCAATGGCACCCCACTCCAGTACTCTTGCCTGGAAAATCCCATGGACGAAGGAACCTGGAAGGCTGCAGTCCATGGGGTCACTGAAAGTTGAACACAACTGAGAGACTTCACTTTCACTTCTCAGTTTCATGCATTGGAGAAGGAAATGGCAACCCACTCCAGTGTTCTTGCCTGGAGAATCCCAGGGATGGGGGAGCCTGTTGGGCTGTCGTCTATGGGGTTGGACAGAGTTGGACACGATTGAAGTAACTTAGCAGCAGCAGTAGCAAGACAATACTGCCACAAATTCTATTGGAGTTACTGCCACATTAAAAAAAAATTCTACTTTCACTAATTATAAAAAGGAAACCTTTCTAATAAACATACATGTGTGCCTTCTACACATATCCTCTATATTTATATCTGCTACTGAGGTTATTTCAGTTGAACATTTCTCTATTTTTTTCTAGGAATATTCTCTGAAAAAAGAGATATCAGAAAAATATCATGGATGCAGAGATTAGAATCCACTTTAGTTTAAAATAAAGATGTGATAGCTCACACCATAAAAATTTCAAGGACAAATAAAATTCTTTATTTTTGTAGTTTTGCTTATGGCTTATTTGCCTACATCTGAGAAACAACAAAAAAATCACAGCTGGGTTTGCAGATATTCCAATAGGGGAAAATGGAGAATTATATATGAAAGCAGGTTTCTTTCTTTTTTTTTTTTTTTTAAATCTTATTCTAAAAAGTGAAGGGAAAAAACGTAAGCACTAATGAAATTGAGATGGAAAAGCAAATGTGGAAGAATGGATAACCTTTGATGTCAAGTTGACTTCTCATATCTATGTGGTCCAATTTCACTTTGAATATTAGCTGTGTGATCTGCAGTCCCCTATTCAATAAGGGGTAGAAAGGTGAAGACAGACTATTTCAGAGGTTTCTTGAAACTCTAATACATATCTTTCCTGCCAGATGACCCTTGATAAATTGCAGTCTTCCTTTCAGTAAAAAGTTCCTCCAGATGGGTTCAGAAGGGATGATGTTCACCATTATTAAGTCTCCAGTCAGCCATGCCAGGCAGTTGAAAAATTTCACTGGAGTTTTTCCTTACATGGCAGTTTTAGATGGTTTAGTAATGCAAATTGAAAAAGAAAGGAACTTGGTAGGAATATGTGAAAACTAGGCCTATATTACATGATATGTGCTTTGGATTGTATACAAGTTACATGTAAATATTTACCTAAAAGTGCAATGTATCAAAATTGAGCTTGTTGTGAAGGAGTACAGTATATTAATGAGCTTCCCTGGTGGCTCAGAGGGTAAAGAATCTGCCTGCAATGCAGATTCAGTCCCTGGGTTGGGAATATCCCTTGGAGAAGGGCATGGTAACCCACTCCAGTATTCTTGGCTGGAGAATTCTGTGGACAGAGGAGCCTGGTGGGCTACAGTTCATAGGATTACAAAGAGTCCAACATGACTGAACAACTAACACTTTCACTTTCACAGTGTATCTTGACACCAGCACTTATATTGTGGCATCTTCATCCCCCTTAAACTTCTCCCCCCTACCTTTCTACTTTCTCAACTCAGCATTCCCAACTTTGTTCCTGTTTTGATGTACCAGAGATTCATTCTTGGAGGCTCTGCCATTGGCTTTCCCAGGAGCCCTGCAATTTTGATAGTGCTATCTCAGGTAGAACCTTCTGCTCCAGTCTTGGCATCCTGGCTGGCACCTGGCATGGTCTGTCCTTGTCTCCCAGCCCACAGCTGCAAAATGGAACATGTTCCACCCCCTTAAACTTACTGAATGTAAGATTTTTGATTTATTTATTGTGTTGTGCTATTTTTTTTTTTTTGATACCTTGCAAAATGACTAGGATATAATGGTTGATCTGAAGCTAAACAAAGGTTGGAGGAACAATGTTAAATGGAAAACTCTGTCTTTCACACTGTTCTCAGTTCAGTATATTTGCAGGGGTCATTCCGAGTATGTGGGGATTGAACATCAACCAGTGTGTCTTTGAGAACTCTTCACTGCACCCCAGTAGGGCAACCACATAATCATAAGGTCCAGTTCAAGATAAAAATGCAGAGTTCAAAACGAAGAAAAAAGCTTTGCACTTTCTCTGGTGGTCTCTATCCCTATCTGTTACCATGATCTCTATTTGTGTTTGTCTAATGCTCTTGTGTACCCAACTCTTATGCTTCATGTGCCCACACCCAGGCCCCTTTTAAGAATAGAGGTGGCCAGAGCCACTGAGTGGGGGGAGGGAAGAAGTGGCTGGAGAACTCCTCCTGGAGACCTGGGGAATGTGGGAATTCAGGGTTCCAAGACCTTAGCATGTGCCCCTGTTTATTCTTACTTCACTTACAAAAACAAAATCAAAGACAATATATGGAGAGTTTCAAGACAACAGCATTAGAGCATAAGACTTTGGTGCAGACCCTTTCCAACATGAAGCTCACCGTGCAAATGTGGTGGCCTCACACCTTGTCACTGGCTGAATGGGCTCTAAGAGGGAAGATGTGTGGGATAAGGAGCACAATTGACTATTGGGAAGTAGTGATGCCTCTCTCCTGAGTCCTGAGGGGAGAGGGCTGACATTATCTTTCTCTTTATCTTTTGCAATTATTTCTTCCCTTGGTTTACAATTTAATCTGCTTTATTTTATATAAATATGATGAACAAGAAGAACGTATAATAATTTATAAGTATTCTGATAAAGTATAGTTTCTATAAGTGAAGTTAATACTTTCATGCAAATATAATGTGAATGCATGTCAAGGTTTTCTTTAACTCAGTAATTAATGAGGGAATCAGTAAGGTATCAAAAGTAAATCAAGAATATTTGAGAAGTAATATTAAGGTAAAATTGCTTGATTAGATGTAGAGCTGGTTAACATCCAACAGGACAATAAACTGCAAAATTTAGAGTACTTTTCCATTGAAAAAATTATTTTCATCTCCATCCGACAAAACTCTCCAAGTTCACCTCTGCCCCTACAAAGTTGTAAAATAGACCAAACAATAGAAAGGCTATGCCAGCACTGGAAACTGAACTCCCAGAAAATACAAATAATCTTTTCTACCGTTCCACTTTGAGAACGATTTATCTGTCAAAATCAACCTAGGCTTATCTGAATTTTAACTTCATCCAACCATGATATTAAAAGATTTCCTCAGAAACAGATGTTTAACATACACATGGAAAAGTATAAAATTAGAAAATATTTCTCATTGTATTTAAATCAACAGATATTTAGATCACTCTCAATATGTAAATTAGTTAATATTCTTCTAGACTATAAACAACATCTTTGGAAGAGCCTTTAGACTTTGAGACAAATGTCTGGGTGATCTCAGTCAGATGAGAAAAGACACTTGGGAGGAGACAGGAAATTGCACCCATGTGTTTACCATTTTCTTGGCTCCCAGGGCCTCCTCAGTGGCTCTGAGCAGTCCTGCCTCAGCTGACATCTAGTGTCCATTCACGTCTGCATCCTTGTCCAGGTGTACAAGTGGAAAATAGCAAACTTTCAGGACTCCTGAATGTGATAGTGTGTGATCCATCACCAAAGCCAGTGAGACACTGAGTTGCATCTACTCTATCCTGGGCCTTTCTCTTCCCACTTCAGCAAACTCCTGCTCTTCTGACCTTTTCCTCCAAACCATCCTTCCAAGCCACATCCTCCCTCCATCTTGAGAGCAGAAAACATCACTTTGTATTCATGGGTATAAATGTTTATGGCTGACATTTAGGACTAAAGCAATTTTGAGGCTTTAGTTTTTATTTCTGTGTGGATAGGTAGATTTTCTCTCTCTCTCTCTTTAGTCACTAAGTCATGTCCTACTCTTGCATAGGGAAAGGAAATAGAAAGCCCAAAGCATTTGTTGGAGAGCAGAGGGGAAGGCAATGAGTAAGGTGAGTGTTTAGGTGTGACCTTACCAGAGAGTTCTAACATCCAGATAGCTTCCTATCTCAACACTAGACTCATTTAGACATGATTTTCTGTCAGCTCAATTGAACTTAAACTGTATTAGTCATAAGACCTGTTAATACAGTACAAAAAAGAGAAAACTGAATATCTTGAAGCCTATGGCAAGGTAATGTAGCCAAGAATAAGGGATTCTTGATATTGTAGCACACAACCCATGTGTGTTCTCAGTTGTACAATTTGAGAAGTCTTTTAAAAGTAGAAAAAATTCTTTTTGTATCATCACCTTGTATCATCATGTACTCACATTGCTTCTGAGAAAGAGTGTACTGTGTGATGGGAAAAGGTATTTCTGGAAAAAAAAATTAGGGGCAAAACTAGAAACTTCTACAAATTAGGGTTAAACAGGCTATCCTCTGTAGGACTTTTTTTTTTTTTTTTTAACATGTTTAAATATGTTTTGGAACTCTGAGAAGGGAATAGAAGATATGACTGTATCCTTAAGGAAAAAAAAAAATGCTGTCTCCCACCTCTTTTCTTGAGGCAATGATCATTAATATATCTTGAAAAATAGTTTTAGAAATCCCCATCTAGCTTAATCCTCTCTTTACAAAAATGAACCCAGAAACGATAAGTGGTGTACTTGAGAGCAGGGGCAAGACACAGTCTCCTACCCATTAAGCTGGTCTTCAAGGAGAAAGTATGATTTTTGTAGACAGCCCAGAGCATAATTGTAATCCTCAAATCAAAGAACTCCTGAAAATGGTTACTGAATCACTTAATTTGGACAACTAAGTTCTTTGTGTGATGGAGCAGATAGATGATTTATTTTGTAAAACTTGGGACAGAAAACATTGATTTAAAGCCTGGAAGGCTGTGATTTATCCTGTCTGTTATCAGTGTTGACTTGAACAAATCTCTGAACTCACACCCCAGTTTTCCATTTGTGAAACAGAAATATAAACCTATTTTCCAAAGATACTTTAAGTATTAATATCATTTTAAAATAAAATCACATCAGAACAATGTCATTATTTAATTTTTCAAAAGAAGAACACTTGGTGATTGTTAGATTAATGGCAATTAGCAGTGTTAATAGGTGGACAGTACTTGCTTGAAACCACAATTGCATTTTAATGTCAATAGACAATAATCAAATTTATTCCCCAGTGCTCTTCTATCTAGTATTTATATTCTAAAGACGTTAGCAATTTTGACTTTTGGCTCCGAATCATTTGATTAGGAGGCAGGTGAGAAAAACTAATTTTTACTTAATTTTTTTTAGACTAAAGGTTGAGCAATTTTCATAAGGTACTTAATGTGCTAGCAAATGGGCCAGGAACAAAATGTAAGGTATGGGAACTTTGTCTACTGCTGAACCAAAAGGATTGGCTTGTTTCCTTCCTAAATTAATTATTTATAGCATTTTGCAAGCTTAAGCCAAGGGAGTCTAGAGCTCTCACATTTGATTTGAGCTTTACCTTTGCTCTGATTTTATTTGTCAAGCTTTTCACACAATTTTAATGGTGCTTTTTCTAACTATATGTAAAAATCATAGTGATTAACACAGTTTACTAAATCTTTGTGCATGTGTATGAGTGCATGCACAAATTCAATCTTTAAGTAAACCATATAGATTTAAAACAAGAACAAATACATCTAGTTAAAAAACAGTTTTTTTTAAACGTATTTACATATTCCAGTTTTAGTACATATTCCATACTAAAAACCCATTAGCAAATAGATTTTTAAGCAGAACAGTAAAGGATGGTATCTTAGCAGCTCATATTTTGACTTGCTTGTTTTTTGAAGTAAAGTAAAAAAAATGTTAGCATTCTGTAAGACAAGGTGAAGAAGGTAGTTTTCAGATGGGATTTAAGACAGGGAGGTCTCTATGCCCAGGAAGATCAATCAGGGTAAATAAATTTTCCGTGTGTTATTACCTAAGGGTAGAGAAAATTGAAGATGAAAAATTTCCCCCTGCTTGTTTGACCTTGCTGCATAAATACAATGTAAAAACTCTGTGTGGAATTTGATAGTGGTCTTTTCCCATTAGTCAAATCTTGAATCTTTGAGACTTTTCAAATTTGGTGTAAATTATATAATTTCTTTCATGTTTAATCTATTTGTTTTCATTTAAATACAATTGAATTTGCAATCACGACTTTAGTGAAACTCCTAAGATGACTAAAATGCTTCCTTCTGTATAAAAAGGAATGCCCAACCCTTGTTGCTACACTCAAGACTGGCAGTAATAAAAGTAGTTAGAAAATCAATTTAAACTGCATTTGTACTTTACCAAAAAAAACTGTGATGTTGATTGTGGTACACTGGTGAGGGTTAAGCTTTCCAAAGATGGGATCCACTTTTATAAGCAACTGAAAACTCTGCAACTTCAGTCTCACTTTTCATGCAGTAATAAATGACTCCACAGCAATCCATTTTCACCATACCTGGTACTTGTAGAATGGGGGAGAGAAATGAGATCAAAAGATAAACAACTGGATGTAAATGTGGGCTGTTTTAACCTAAGATTGTACTTCACATGTATAAGTGATACAGTGGGTAGCCTTTTCCCTTCTCCAGAGGATCTTCCCAGCCCCCAGGGATTGAACCCAGGTCTCCCACAAGGTGGATTCTTTACCAGCTGAGACACAAGGAAAGCCCAAGAATACTGGAGTGGGTTGCCTATCCCTTCTCCAGCAGATCTTCCTGACCCAGGGATCGAACTCAGGTCTTCTGCATTGCAAGTGGATTCTTTACCAACTGACCTACAAGAACTATACAAAAAATGGTCTTAATGACCTAGATAACCATGATTGTGTGGTCACTCACCTAGACCCAGATATTCTGGAGAGGGAAGTCAGTGGGCCTTTGGAAGATTACAACCAACAAAGCTAGTAGAGGTGGTGCAATTATAGCTGAGCTATTTACAATCTTAAAAGACAATGCTGTTAATGTGCTGCACTCAGTATGCCAGTAGATTTAGAAAACCCAGCATGGCCACAGGATTGGAAAAGGTCAGTTTTCATTCCAACCCCAAAGAAGAGCAATGCCAAAAAATGGTCAAACTACTAAACAGCTGCACTCATTTCACACACTAGCAAATTAATGCTCAAAATCCTTCAAGCTAGGCTTCAACAGTACATGAACCAAGAACTTCCAAGCGTACAAGGTGGATTTAGGAAAGTCAGGGGGAACCAGCGATCAAATTGCCAGCTTCTGTTGGACCATAGACAAATAAAAGTGAAAGTGAAGTCGCTCAGTCATGTCTGACTCTTTGTAACCCCATAGACTGTAGCCTACCAGGCTCCTCTGTCCGTGGGATTTTCCAGGCAATAGTACTAGAGTGGATTGCCATTTCCTTCTCCAGGGGATCTTCCCAACCCAGGGATTGAACCCAGGTCTCCCGCATTGTAGACAGACACTTTACCGTCTGAGCCACCAGAAACTAGCTAGGGAATTCAAAAAAAAAAAAAAAAATCTATTGCTTCATTGAGTATGCTAAAACCTTTGTGTGGACCACAACAAACCATGGAGAATTCTTAAAGAGAGTGGGAATATCATACCATCCTACATATCTCCTGATCAAGAAGCATTAGTTGGAACTAGAAATGGAACAATAGACTGGTTCAGAATTGGGAAAATAATACTTCAAGGCTGTATATTGTCACCCTGCTTATTCTATATATGCAGTGTACATTGTGTGAAATGCCAAACTGGCTGACTCATTAGCTGGAATCAAGATTGCCAGAGAAATAGCAACAACCTCAGATATGTATATGATGCCACTTTAATTGCAGAAAGTGAAGAGGAACTAAAGAGTCTCTTGGTGAGGGTGAGAGAGGAGGAAAAAAAAATGGCTTAAAACTAACATTAAAAAAAAACTAAGATCATGTAAGGGCAAATTGATGGGGAAAAATTGGAAAGAGTGGCCTTGGGCTCCAAAATCACTATGGACTGTCACTTCAGCCATGAAATTAAAAGGCACTTGCTCCTTTGAAGAAAAGCTATGCAAACCTAGACAGCTTATTAAAAAGAAGAGGCATCACTTTGCCTACAAAGGTCCATATAGTCAAAAGTATGGCTTTTCCAGTAGTCATGTATACATAGTTGAGAGTTGGATTATAAAGAATGCTGAGCACTGAAGAATTCTTTTAAATTGTGGTACTGGAGAAGATTCTTGAAATTCCCTTGGACAGCATAGATATCGAATCAGTCAGTCATATGGATGTGAGATTTGGAGTATTAAGAAAGCTGAGAGCAAAAGAATTGATGCCTTTGAACTATGGTGTTGGAGAAGACTCTTGAGAGTCCTTTGGATTGCAAGGAGATTCAACCAGTCCATCCTAAAGGAAATCAGCCCTGAATATTCATTGGAATGACTGATACTGAAGCTGAAACTCTAATACTTTGGCCACCTGATGTGATGAATTGACTCATTTGAAAAGACCCTGATGCTGGGAAAGATTGAAGGCAGGAGGAGTAGGGGACTACAGAGGATGAGGGGATGACAGGATGGATGGATGGCATCACTGTCAGTGGACATGAGTTTGAGTAAACTCTGGGAATTGGTGATGGATAGGGATGCCTGGCATGCTGCAGTCCTTGGGGTTGCAGAGAGTCGGACATGACTGAGCAACTGAACTGAATGACTGAAAGGAAATCAACCCTGACTATCCATTGGAAGTACTAATGCTGCTGATGAAGGTCCAATACTTTGGCTACCTGATGCAAACAGATGACTCATTGGAAGAGACCCTTATGCTGGGAAAGAGTGAGGGCAAGAGGTAAAGGGGGTGACAGAGGATGAGATGGTTGGATGCATCATTGACTCAAGGGACATGAGTTTGATCAAACTCTTGGATATAGTGAAAGACGGAATCCTGGCTTGCTGCAGTCCATGGGGTTGCCAGGAGTCGAACATGACTTAGTGACGGAACAGCAAAGGTTAAACTGCTTTTAATGAATGGAGTAGATAGATAAATTTTGACCCCATTGACTGTAAGCTGCCTAGTTCCTCTGTCCATGGGACTTGTCAGGCAAAAATATTAGAATGGGCTGCCGTTTCTTACTCCAAGGGATCTTCCCAACCTAGGGATCAAACCCATGTTTCTTGCATCGCCTGCACTGGAAGACACATTCTTTAGCATTCTGCCACCTGTGAAGCCCATAAATGCCTTAAAGGCACAAAGAATGAGGAAATAAAAGAAATGGAGACATTGCATACATTTGTAAGTTTTTATCTGAAACTTGGTGGCATGTTTTCCCTTTTCCCCTTGTTTGAACAGTAGGGGCCCCCTATAACTGAGATGTTTGGAGGCTCAGCAAACTTTTATAGATAAGAATAATGTAACCTAATACAAAAATTCCTCTAGTACAAGAGACATTTAAACTCTGAGGACAATTTCAAAGATGGTGAATGCAGATAGAGTAGCAAATAAGAAGAAGGGTTAAAAATTTATAGATATTATTAGTCTAAATATGTGGTGAGAAATTGAAATGAAACAGGTATATTTCCCTTTTGATATTTAGAGGACTTGGGTGATTACTGGGCTGGATTAACTAAAATATTTCAGTAGTGTTGGCTAGATTCAGTCCACTGTGACATAATGGCGAAGATGAATGTACTTGTGTGGGGGTGTTACCATTCAGTACCCAACAGATGGAAAAGTTAGGTCACAATACCTCAATACTTTGTGTTCTGTAGCTGTGTTTCAATAGCTGTCACTGTTGTCGTTTCAAGTTCAATTTATGTCTCCTACCTCATTTTGAAGTGCTAAATGATTTGAAAACTAAATATCTCAGAAATTATTAAAAATAACTTCTCTTCACCTGACATTGTCAAAAAAGATATCTATGAAATAATACAGAAAAAAAATGGATGAAAGAAAAAAATGAAAGAAGTCAGCTTTCATTTCTATTCACACTGGACACAGTAGTTCCCTAATATTAAAAAACATATATTTTTTGAGGTTCTTGTTATAATTTTATGTATGGACTTGACTGGTTACAAGATGCCTGACTAAACATTATTTCTGGGTGTGTCTCTGGGGCTGTTTACAGTCAATGTTAGTATTTGAATTGGTAGACTGAGTAAAGCAGGTGGCTCTTTTGCAGTGGATTGGGCCTCACTCGATTCCCTGGGGGTCTGAGCACAACTAAAGAGGTTAAGGCTGAGTGTGGTCTCTGCCTGACTGTTAGCTATGGCTGTGACCTTCTCTCATCAGTGTCAGGGGTTTCACGCCTTCAGACTCAAACTGGAATCCATACAACCAACTTGCAGGTGGCACATAGTGAGAATTAGTCCACACAATTCAATGAGCCAATACTTTATACATATATAATGTATACATATATTACTTAAAATAGAAAAATGAATTTGAGTTGGACTTTCCTGGTCAATCAATTGACTAAAACTGTTGGCATAGTGCAGTGATTTGCAAGCTATGGTCTTTGGCNAATTCAATGAGCCAATACTTTATACATATATAATGTATACATATATTACTTAAAATAGAAAAATGAATTTGAGTTGGACTTTCCTGGTCAATCAATTGACTAAAACTGTTGGCATAGTGCAGTGATTTGCAAACTATGGTCTTTGGCACAAATTTTGCCAGATATCTTTTAAAAAAAAATAAATAAAAATTTGTTGGAATACTGCTGTGTACATTCATTTATATATTGTCAGTGACTGTTTCTATGTTACAGTAGTAGGGTTGAATAGTTGTGAGTCTAAAGTCTAAAATACTTGCTACCTGTCCCTTTATGCAAATGGCTTGTTGACCCCTGCCTTAGCACATGAAGGACTTCACCGTTCTGTGGTGAATTAAAACTAAGAGAGCAAGAAGATGCACAGGAAGCACATTCATTTGCAGCCAGGGATTACTGACTTTCTATGCATGGTCAAATCCATTTCTCATTGCTCAGCTCCTGGTACAATTAAGACTGAGTCTAAAACTCATGTCTCAATAATTGCTCAGTATTATATCAGTGACATACATTCTTGTGCTGTTGTATAGGGTATATTCCCTTATAATTAATTATAATTCCCTTATAATTATTGCTTACTTGCTCAGTCGCTTCTGACTCTTTGCAACCCTATGGACTGTAACCAGCCAGGCTCCTCTGACCGTGGGATTTTCCAGGCAACAATACTGGAGTGGGTTACCATTTCCTTCTTCAGGGAATCTTTCCGACTCAAGGATCGAACCTGAGTCTCTTGTGTCTCCTGCATGGGCAGGCGGATTCTGGATTCTTTACCATTAGCACCAGCCAGCCTATTTAAAAACATCTGGTAAACTGGCAAAGAAAGGAGAAAGTGATTTAAATGTTATCTGTTTAATTTTCTAATCTTCCCATGCCCTTTGGAAGCAGCTTGTTCAAAGTCCATAGAGAATAACCCTCCTGTATCATTTTTTCTAAACTGAATTTTGCTATATACAATTCAGATTTCTCTGAAATGAGTAACCACAGGGGTTTGAAAATTCTAGCATGGATTTATAACAAAATTAAAAAAGATTGGATACTGTCCATAAACATGTGATGGTACTCAAGGCAGAATGACATTTGCTTGGTAAAGCTGCTGAAGAGTTACTCCCCTTAAAATTTTTAGCATGAAATTTGTCTTCTAAGGAGATTACTTTCATAGGCAAGGGAGAAGCAGCACTTATTATCAGCAAATTATATTAACCAAGCTGCTAAAATATAATGGAGATTTTGTTCATAAATAGCTATATAACTGTTTTATTTTTTGGTGTGTGAACCTTAAAGTATAGCTCTGACACTGGAGCTCTGTTTCATTATCATTCTACTCTAGTCTAGAGCACACTTCTTTTAGGGTTATCTGTTAAAGAGATAATCATTATTATGTGCCAGAGTCCAACTCTAGCAGCCAGGGATTCAACCTGAAAAGATGGATGGTGTTGGTGATGAGAAATGAGACAGTCTCTCAGTTTTCTTTGGATTGCCTATTTATTTTAAGATTCTCTTTTATACTTTTACAAAAACATTAGGCTCAGGATGTTAGGGGCAAACAGGACTTGGAAGATAAGTAGTAAACTGAAGAATGTAGCATAAGTTACAATGTAATCACAAGTTTAACTATAGAACATATTAGAGGAGGTAGATAATAGATGGTAAAGCTGATTCTGAGAGAATCCCTGAAGCGGGAACTCTGAAGAGCAACAGTGATTTATGGAGATAATAAATCTAGGAGAGGGGGAACTGAAAATGTCAAACCTCTGGCCTAATGTTTTTGTAAAAGTATAAAAGAGAACTTTAAACTTAAAATAAACAGGCAGTCCAAAGAAAACCGAGAGACTGTCTCATTTCTCATCGCCAACACCATCCATCTTCTCAGGTTGAATCCCTGACTGCTAGAGAGAGAAGGCTCTACACATGGACATCACCAGATGGTCAACACCAAAATCAGATTGATTATATTCTATGCAGCCAAAGATGGAGAAGCTCTATACAGTCAACAAAAACAAGACCAGGAGATGACTGTGGCTCAGATCATGAACTCCTTATTACCAAATTCAGACTTAAATTGAAGAAAGTAGGGAAAACTGTTAGACCATTCAGATATGACCTAAATCAAACCCATTATGGTTATACATTGGAAGAGAGAAATAAATTTAAGGGCCTAGATCTGATAGATAGAGTGCCTGATGAACTATGGAATGAGGTTCGTGACATTGTA
>SJYV01054020.1:32037-52410 GCA_006410875.1 Neotragus pygmaeus | reverse complement strand
TGATTTTTCTTTTTTTTTTAATTAATTAATTTATTTTTTAAATTTTACTTTACAATACTCTATTCGCTTTGCCATACATCGACATGAATCCATCACAGCTTGTGTACACCTGTGGTGGATTCATGTCGATGTATGGCAAAGCGAATAGAGTATTGTAAAGTAAAATTTAATAAATAAATAAATAAATAAATAAAATACTTTTAGAGTTACAGAAAAATTGTGAAGAGAATATGAAGAATTCCTGAAGAGCCCACACCATGTTTCCCCTATTATTAACATCTTATGTTACTATGGTATGTTTGTCACAATTAATGAATAAATATTGATACAGTATTCACTAAAAATATTCAGATTTTCTTGTTTTTTACCCAGTGTCCCTTGGGAGCTGTTCCAGGATCCTATCCAAGATACCATATGACATGTCATCATGCTTCTTTAGACTCCTCTTGGCTATAGCAATTTCTCAAACTTTCCCTGGTTTTTATGACTTTGACAGATTTGAGGAGTAGTGGTCAGGTATTTTATAGATTATCCCTCACTTGGGATTTGTCTGATGTTTTTTTCTGATTATTGAGCTAGGCTTATGGGTTTAGGGGAGAAAGATCACAGAGGTGAAGTGCCATTCTCAGCATATCATAACAAGGTTGCATACCATCACCATAACTAATCACTGTTGATGTTAACCTTGATCATCTCACTGATACAGTTTGTCACATTTCTACAGTGTAAGCTACTCTTTTCTTTCTCTTCCTTTCCACACCGTACTCTTTGGAAGCTATTCATTAGGTGTAGCTCATATTCAAAAAATGAAGAATTATGTTCTACCTACTTGAGTTAAAGTAGTTACATAAATTATTTAGAATTCTACACAGAAGGTTTGCCTTTACTCTCTCATTTATTTGTCTATTCATTCAGTCATTCATATTCAAAATGGACCCGTGGATATTTATCTTATACTTTGGGTTACAATGTAAATTTAAATTGTTACAGTTTTTGCCGTTGGAAACTCTTTCAGCTGATTTATGTGCCCCTTTGACCTACCCCATCATTGTGGTTACATTCGTTTGAGCACTTCATTACTCTCTGGCACTACAAGATGCTCCAGGTACATCTTGTGTATTTCCTGCCCTAGTTCTGTGCATGCATGCAAAATTGCTTCAGTTGTGTCTGACTCTGTATGACCCCATGAACTGTAGCCCACCAGGCTCATCTATCCATGGGATTCTCCAGGCAAAAATACTGGAGTGGATTGCTGTGCCCTCCTCCAGGGGATCTTTCTGACCCAGGGATGGAACCTGAGTCCTAGAATCAGTCATTTTCCCAAGAAGCCCTAGTTCATTTTATTGGAAAACGATATTAGAAACCAAGACCTGAATTTCTAATTTTTTTGAAGGAACTTTTAAGGGAGTTTTTTCAGTTGGTGTGTTACTAGCAGCATTTACATTGCTTAGGTGTTTTTATATTTCTTAGAAATATAGTTGTAGTATGCATGATGAAGCTGGAGAATAATTCTTCTCATGATAAGGAGTGAAAAATTATTGAAGATTTTTAAGAAAAGGTTTAATTTCATTTTAATACATCCAAACAAGAATTTGAGAAGTTGAATAAGGACAGAAGGTAAGAGGAGGGGGAAAGAAGATGTCTGGGAAATGGCATGCAGATGTTTTATTGATTGATTGACTGATTGATTTTACTCATGTGTTGTTGGCCTGTGCAATATTTGAATAAAAGGAAGCACACTTCTTCATTTGAAGGTGAATCTTGAGTCTCCCATAGGATGAGAAAGTGATGTTCCTGTTCCTAAATTTTAGTGTTTCAAAGGCAACATCAGGACTTTTATGTTAGACCTAAGAGTCCCAAATTGGATAGAAAAGTGCTAGGAAAATTTTTTTTATTGGAAATTCATTCTTTTGTCTTCATCAAACATGTAAGCAGGAAATTTATGAGTCTCCTTTAGCCTTTTACTGGCTATATAACCAAGGACAAGTTATTTGGTCTCTCTAGACCCATTCCATCATCTGCAGACGTGTAGGAACAATAATACTCACCTCTGTGAGGAGTAAAAAGTAAAATGCACAAAAACTTAGCAAATACTTACCATAAAATAAATGCTAATAGAGGCATGTTACCTTTCAGTGAATTAAGGGAGGCTTTTTGGTCCCACTGACCTCCAGGTATGCCAGAGCATTAGAGAAACTACTGTTGTTCTGGAGCATCATAGCAGGAGATTTCAGGATAAATGAGATGAACCCCAACACCTCAATTTTTCCATTAATGAAGCCTCTTTTAAGTGGGAGGAGTGGAAGACTAAGGGGAATGCAACTTAGAAAAAAATTGCATTTCATAGTGCAGTCAAAATATTTCCCAAACAATCAAGAATCTGACATGAAATTCTAGGCATTAATTTAATGCCCTTTTGTTCTTCCCCTTCAGAGGTAGATCAGATCCCCAAGATTGGTTTCTTGCTTTCATTTTCCTAATACAATATCCCTAGAGACACATTTTCACATTCTGGAAGCAGACCCATGACTACACTGCAGTGGGGTGGGGGAAGGAAGAGAAGGCAACAGGGAGATTCTTTGTCACTAACTGCCTGATAGATTGTAAATGATCCTGATGTACTGCTGTTAGGGTTCCAGGGCGTGTTCATTAAGAAAATGATTATGTTCTTTATGACCAAGGTAATTTTACTTTCAGTTCTACAATAGGCATTTGTGAAATTCCATCTCCCCCAACTCTGAAACCACTTTAGCTGCAAAGTCTTACTGTGTTAAGAACTGCAAGAGTGCTAAAGAAGGTCTTTAATATTTAATAAAAGGCAGGCTGGAGCTTTTAAGCACATGCTGTCATCATGTCTAAATGCAGGCACTATAACCCAGAAGACCAAATAACACGTGGCTGCTAGTCTCTCCCTTTTCTTTATAAAGTATTTCTGTAAAAATGTCACCGACCATAACGCTTAAGATACTGCCCTTATGTATCTTAAGGGATACATAAGTGAGGTGGAGTGAAAGGAGCATGGTCTACAAGTGATAGAGCTAATCTCTATTCTAACAATACTCTAATCTTGCAATTTGGGTAAATTACCTTTCTTGATATAGTTTTCTAATTTTGAAATGCTATAATCAGGACTCAGTCTCCAAATGAACAGCTGTCAACTCTCGATTCAATTCTCTTTTCAATATACCACCTTGCCACTCTTTCATAGCCATTTCAATTCTTTGCTCCTTCAACCAAAACACTTCATTTTTACCTCTATTCTAGCTCTAATCAGTCACACACAGTAGTATAGTTTTTATACACCACAAAGATAATTTTTGCTTGCCTTAATAGTTCTCATTTTGCATAGTACTCAGTATATGGTAAGTGTTCGATTATTGCTGATTGAATTGATGATGACCCTTGTGCTTTCAACTATTTTCTGAAACTTTTAAATGTGTCTTTACTCCCACTAAGTATATATTAATAGTATGTACTGTGGCTCTCTATACATACTTGCTATACTTGATTCTCTCTCTATCACCAAACTTCAGCCACTGGGCAGTATGCTGCTTGAGTAATCCTTGTTTCTTCAGGTCACAATGCATGAGTCTGGGAAGGACTTTTAGTCATGTGCATAAGAGTAGCAATTATAGTGAAAATACTCACTGGATTGGTGCACCATGTCAGAAAATTTGCGAGGACCTCAAGCTGTCCTCTACCCAAATCCCCTTCATCTCCCTTGGCTGAATCAGTATCAGCTCATGATTTCCTATTGGACTTTACAATTTCCCTATTCCATCTGTTGCTGTCACATTTTTCTTGCTTTATGGGGCTTTAATCATCAGGTGTTGAGTTAAGGATTTGGGGGGGCGGGGGCTGTCCCATGTGGGATCTTAGTTCCCCAATCAAGGATTGAGTCCATGTCTTCTGCAGTGGAAGCACAGTCTTAACCACTAGACTACCAGGGAAGTCCCCTCTGAAAGTTTGCTGCTATGAGCTGTGAATGATGCCAGAATTCATGGCCTCTGGAGGAGAGGAATTCGATCCGGGGCCAGTGATGAGACGTGATTGCTCAGAGCTTTTGTGTAATAAAGTTACATTAAAGTATAAAAGAAACAAAGAAAGCTTCTGACATAGACATCAGACAGAAGCAGAAAGAGTGCCCCCTTGTTAGTTTTTAGCAAGAAGTTATATACCTATTAGCAGGCTGCTAACTAGAGAAAAGAAATGTCTCAAAACTCAGAGTGGCACCAGGCCCTGAACACACAACACGCATTTTGAGATAGCACTGACACAAGGTGAGTCATCCTGGGGCCGTAAAACAATTGACATGAATCTTGAAGAAAGGCAGATTTCAGAGCAAATACATAGTTTCATTAACATAGCTTAAAAGAACAGTTCCATGAGTAAAGCATACTGGTTTGTTGAGCCATTATTGGTTCTGAGTCTTAGGTGCAACTGACTTGAAGAAAGACAGAATCTAAGGTAAATACATAGTTCATTAACATAGCTTAAGAAAAACATTTCCATAAGAAAAATGCAATGGTTAGCTCTAGGTTTGAGAAAAGTTAAGTTCAGGTGGAACCAGGTGTCATGGCAACACAGAATTTTAAAAGAAACCTCCTTTTAATTTTGTATGGTGGTGGTGGTGGTTTAGTTGCTAAGTTGTGTCTGACTCTTGTGACCCCATGGACTGTAATTTTGTATAGAGAAGGGAAAAAAGCGTGTGGCATTTGTGGTTTGTTTCCTCCTGCTGCTTAAGAGAGAAAAAAATTTCTGACACTTGCAGCCTATTTCCTCCATTTGGGGATCCCTAGCCTTCCTGCCCGTTATCTTCTCATCCTCAGGTGTTGCATTAAGGTTTGTTATCAACTTCACTGCCAATATGGACCCCAGTGTCACCGGGTACTTTGCTGCTCTGTGCCCCCTCACCTCAACACACCCAGACACACATTGATTGTGTTCCCAATTGAGAGGACCCTCTTAGCACCAGGATTTCAGCACTTTTAATTGAGAATTTACTTTCCCAATTTTTTTGCACACTGCGCCCTCCTATAGGCATATAGATCAGCTCTCTCAGGACAAGTTAGGAGATTTGATGTTATCTGATACTTCACCTAAAGCTGGTATCCCTTGCCAGTACCTGGACATGGAACTTGGGTACATCCATGAATTCTATGATTCCCTACTTCAGAGGGTGTCAACTGGCTTTTTTCAGGACACTCACTCATCTAGAGGATGAAAATGACCTCTGTTACCACTCATGTTTGAGCCTTAAACCTTAAGGCTTAAGGATGAGGCTATCAGTCCAAAATCCCTTGCAGTTTCTTTTCCTATGACTCATCAAGATATTATTCAAAAGGACTCCTGTTGCTCTGTCTAGATAGGAACAAATTCTGTAGAGTCAGACATGCATATCTGCTCCCCAACTCCACACTCTCCAAACTGTTCTCTGCAAGAAGTTTTTCCATTTTCCTTAAATCATATTACCAAAGAACTGCACAGTACCTATTTTCAAAACTCCAGCTCAGATATGCACAGTTACATTTTCTTCAGAGAATTTTTTTTAAGTTTTTCAGCTATTTAGGTGCAACCTGAAGTGTCAAAACTCATCTATGCTTAAAAAAAAAGTACTTGTGGCATTCTTTTCAACTCTAAAAATCAGAACCTTGGGGCTAGATGTTAAAAGATTTAAAGGCTAGTTCTGCTATATTCTCTGAAACAAATTCCTCTCCTCTTTTCACTCTCTGATCATCAAAAATTGGTCTCTGTCCACTCATTTTTTGAATGAAAGATTTTCATGTAACCTTCTTCCAAAAGTTCAGAGGGAAACCACTGACAAGTCAAAGAAATCTGAATGGGGAACAGTAAAGCATGTCACTATGATTAAGACTTCTTATTAATCCTGGAGGAAAATCTCAGTAAGCAAGACATTAAAAAAAAAAAAACAAAACAACTAGTCAGTTAAGCAGAGGTCCCATTACTAGTCTCTCTCTACAGCACACCCTGGAAGTGTTCTCCAACTCTTTTCTGTCCTTCCCTCTCCATTTTCTGTGATGTAAAAATGCATAGGGCCTGACCCTGACCAACAACAATGTGCAACAGACAGTTTAGTCTCTCTGCCTTAGTAGGGCATGAAGAGGGGAAGAGATGACTGGTAAAGCAAATGGCTCTTCAATGCAGGCTGAACCACTTCCCTAGAGGAGGAGGGTGGAAAATTAATATGGGGACCAGATCCTTACCTATATCCAAATATTTATTAATACAACAGACATCCGTGCTACCACAAAGCTTCTGGTAAGCATTTCACCCCTTCCCAAGATGCTAATTTCAATGTTGGGTGCTTGCCAGTTTCTCTGGTGCTTTTTCCTTGACTTTGGGGTCAACTGCATAGGTGGTACATGGTTATACACAGTCAATTCTCATTATTTGTGGTTTTATAAAGTTGCTGGGAACTCAAATGCTGAACCAGTGCTCCCAGGGGAAACATAGGATAAGATTTCTAAGGGCTTGTGGTCACAACATTTTTGTCAACTGGTCAGTACATAATCTTTGTTTTGTGTGTGTTTAAAGACCTTTATTTTACTTTATATGACTGATCCACTAATACTGGCTTATGGCCAGCAGCACTATAACCTGTAAGCCATGTCTGAGAAAAGCTTATCCAAATGCACGAGTAAGGCACATCACAGCTTTCTTGTACATAGGAACACTAAACAGCACTTTGACACTATGCTTGAGGGCAATTTTCAATGTAAAATCACCAACAAGAAACAAAAAATTATTTAAAAAAAAGGCACTAAATAAATTGTGAAAGGGAGAGTGACGTATAGTATGAGAGCTAAAACAAAAGACAGTCAAGAGTCATCTTGTTCCACCTCAGCCAACAGTGTGAGTTTTAAGAAACTCAAATAGTTTGCCACTCTAAACATGTCCCACCATGCAAATCTCACAATTATTGATTTGGGGGGTTACATATAAAATTTAGGGAATAGGTGAATTTGCAAATATGAAATCTGTGATTAATGAGAACTGCCTGTATATTAATTGTATAAACGTGAGCTTGCAATTTTGAACAAAGTACATCTAGTACTGCTTGAAGTCGTGAGAACATGAGCAAGCAAAATCAAGCCAGCCCAGGAGAACATGTTTATAGTTTCATTGCTATCAACATCTAAGGAAGAAAAATCCATACCTACAGTGGTTAATAATAAAGTTTGTCCTTATTCAAGCCTCATACATTTAATACCTAGCTTACTCATTAATTTTCTCCACTCTGCAAAATATGGGTGAACCAAAGCACCCATTGAAAGATGAGTGGCTTAGAATATGTCATAATAATGATAATATTTATCACTTAATGGTTGCTTATTATATCAATAATTATTATGCTAATCACTATAATCATTTAAATTGTACAATGATCTTGTGGGACAAATATTACCATCCCCATTTTACATTAGAGGAATCTATTCCTTAGAGACATAAAAAAACGCAATGAGGTCATGCTATTAGTAAACAAAATATCCAGGATAGAAACATAGGTGTTTCTGATCCCAAAACCAATACTTTAAGGCAAGATTCTCAAAGCCAGCATCATCTGGGTACCTATGAGAAATGCAAATCATCAGGTACAACTCCAAATCTAGTGAATTAAAGACTCTAGGAGTGAAGCCCAGAAAATTGTGTTTGAGAAAGCCCCAGGAGGAGATTCCAATGCATGCTAAAGTTTGAGAACCAATACTTTAAACCACTATTTCATTAGATTTAAATGTACATATTGCATTGTGTTAATTAACTAAAATTCATATATTCTTAAGATTAATTACATAATATAAGAATAGGTATAATACCCTTAACAGATATATTGGAGGATGATTGGCATACAATAAACTGGACATATTTAACGTATATAATCTGAAAAGTTTTAATATGTGTATGCACCCATGAATACGCTGCCACAATCCAGATGGTGGACTCCCAAAGTTTCACTCCCAAAGTTTCCTCATGCCTCTTGGTAATCTCTCTCTTCCATCAAGGACCGATCTTTCTCTCCTCAAGTAACCCTTCATCTGCTTTCTGTCACTATAGAAGTTGGTTTGCATTTTCTAGAGTATGGTACAAACGAAGTCATACATTAAAGTTCATTTGGGTTTTTCTGCAACAACTTCTGTAAAAGCCCTAATGGACTTCTTGGCCAATGCAATATTATTTTGTATTTTTCTCTCAACATAATCAGTGTGAAATTCACCCACCTTGTCTGTATCAGTATTTTATTTTTTTGATTGAGGAGCAGTATTTTATTAAATGAACAGTCCACAATTTATCTATTCATTTCTTTTTTTTTAAAATTTGACTTTACAATACTCTATTGGCTTTGCCATACATCGACATGAATCCACCACAGGTGTACACAAGCTGATATTTTAGTTGTCTGCATGTTTTTAGCTATTACAAGATAAATGGTTATGAACATTTGTGTACAAGTCTATATATGAATTTGTGCTATTTTTCTCTTGGCTAGGTTGTATGGTCGCTGTGTATTTAACTGTTTAAGAAGCTACCAAAAGTTTTCCAAAATGGTAGGGTTATGTTACATTTTTACCAGCAATTAGAATTCCAGTTGCTCCACATTCTTACCAACATTCAGTATGGTTAGCTAGGTTATTTTATTTTTATTTTTATTTCAGTGATTCTAATATTTGTACCAATATTACCATTGCAGTATTAATTTGCACTTCCCTAATATGTAATGACAATGATAATCTTTTTATTTGATTATTTGCTATCAGTATACATTTTTTGGTGAAGTATCAGTTTAAAACTTTGTTCATTTTCATAAAACTTTTAATTTTGAAACACATTTAAATTTACAGAAGAGTTGTAAAGAGTACAGAGAGTTCCTATATATCCTTCACTCTGCTTTCCCTAATGTTAACATCTTACATGACCATAAGGCATTTATTAAAAATAAAAACTTATCCAATCTCCTGGGATAATTCATAATGGAAAATATTTTTAAAATGTATATATGTGTATAACTGAGTTGCTCTGCTGTACAGCAGAGATTGGCACAGCATTGTAGATCAACTATACTTNACACACAACACGCATTTTGAGATAGCACTGACACAAGGTGAGTCATCCTGGGGCCGTAAAACAATTGACATGAATCTTGAAGAAAGGCAGATTTCAGAGCAAATACATAGTTTCATTAACATAGCTTAAAAGAACAGTTCCATGAGTAAAGCATACTGGTTTGTTGAGCCATTATTGGTTCTGAGTCTTAGGTGCAACTGACTTGAAGAAAGACAGAATCTAAGGTAAATACATAGTTCATTAACATAGCTTAAGAAAAACATTTCCATAAGAAAAATGCAATGGTTAGCTCTAGGTTTGAGAAAAGTTAAGTTCAGGTGGAACCAGGTGTCATGGCAACACAGAATTTTAAAAGAAACCTCCTTTTAATTTTGTATGGTGGTGGTGGTGGTTTAGTTGCTAAGTTGTGTCTGACTCTTGTGACCCCATGGACTGTAATTTTGTATAGAGAAGGGAAAAAAGCGTGTGGCATTTGTGGTTTGTTTCCTCCTGCTGCTTAAGAGAGAAAAAAATTTCTGACACTTGCAGCCTATTTCCTCCATTTGGGGATCCCTAGCCTTCCTGCCCGTTATCTTCTCATCCTCAGGTGTTGCATTAAGGTTTGTTATCAACTTCACTGCCAATATGGACCCCAGTGTCACCGGGTACTTTGCTGCTCTGTGCCCCCTCACCTCAACACACCCAGACACACATTGATTGTGTTCCCAATTGAGAGGACCCTCTTAGCACCAGGATTTCAGCACTTTTAATTGAGAATTTACTTTCCCAATTTTTTTGCACACTGCGCCCTCCTATAGGCATATAGATCAGCTCTCTCAGGACAAGTTAGGAGATTTGATGTTATCTGATACTTCACCTAAAGCTGGTATCCCTTGCCAGTACCTGGACATGGAACTTGGGTACATCCATGAATTCTATGATTCCCTACTTCAGAGGGTGTCAACTGGCTTTTTTCAGGACACTCACTCATCTAGAGGATGAAAATGACCTCTGTTACCACTCATGTTTGAGCCTTAAACCTTAAGGCTTAAGGATGAGGCTATCAGTCCAAAATCCCTTGCAGTTTCTTTTCCTATGACTCATCAAGATATTATTCAAAAGGACTCCTGTTGCTCTGTCTAGATAGGAACAAATTCTGTAGAGTCAGACATGCATATCTGCTCCCCAACTCCACACTCTCCAAACTGTTCTCTGCAAGAAGTTTTTCCATTTTCCTTAAATCATATTACCAAAGAACTGCACAGTACCTATTTTCAAAACTCCAGCTCAGATATGCACAGTTACATTTTCTTCAGAGAATTTTTTTTAAGTTTTTCAGCTATTTAGGTGCAACCTGAAGTGTCAAAACTCATCTATGCTTAAAAAAAAAGTACTTGTGGCATTCTTTTCAACTCTAAAAATCAGAACCTTGGGGCTAGATGTTAAAAGATTTAAAGGCTAGTTCTGCTATATTCTCTGAAACAAATTCCTCTCCTCTTTTCACTCTCTGATCATCAAAAATTGGTCTCTGTCCACTCATTTTTTGAATGAAAGATTTTCATGTAACCTTCTTCCAAAAGTTCAGAGGGAAACCACTGACAAGTCAAAGAAATCTGAATGGGGAACAGTAAAGCATGTCACTATGATTAAGACTTCTTATTAATCCTGGAGGAAAATCTCAGTAAGCAAGACATTAAAAAAAAAAAAACAAAACAACTAGTCAGTTAAGCAGAGGTCCCATTACTAGTCTCTCTCTACAGCACACCCTGGAAGTGTTCTCCAACTCTTTTCTGTCCTTCCCTCTCCATTTTCTGTGATGTAAAAATGCATAGGGCCTGACCCTGACCAACAACAATGTGCAACAGACAGTTTAGTCTCTCTGCCTTAGTAGGGCATGAAGAGGGGAAGAGATGACTGGTAAAGCAAATGGCTCTTCAATGCAGGCTGAACCACTTCCCTAGAGGAGGAGGGTGGAAAATTAATATGGGGACCAGATCCTTACCTATATCCAAATATTTATTAATACAACAGACATCCGTGCTACCACAAAGCTTCTGGTAAGCATTTCACCCCTTCCCAAGATGCTAATTTCAATGTTGGGTGCTTGCCAGTTTCTCTGGTGCTTTTTCCTTGACTTTGGGGTCAACTGCATAGGTGGTACATGGTTATACACAGTCAATTCTCATTATTTGTGGTTTTATAAAGTTGCTGGGAACTCAAATGCTGAACCAGTGCTCCCAGGGGAAACATAGGATAAGATTTCTAAGGGCTTGTGGTCACAACATTTTTGTCAACTGGTCAGTACATAATCTTTGTTTTGTGTGTGTTTAAAGACCTTTATTTTACTTTATATGACTGATCCACTAATACTGGCTTATGGCCAGCAGCACTATAACCTGTAAGCCATGTCTGAGAAAAGCTTATCCAAATGCACGAGTAAGGCACATCACAGCTTTCTTGTACATAGGAACACTAAACAGCACTTTGACACTATGCTTGAGGGCAATTTTCAATGTAAAATCACCAACAAGAAACAAAAAATTATTTAAAAAAAAGGCACTAAATAAATTGTGAAAGGGAGAGTGACGTATAGTATGAGAGCTAAAACAAAAGACAGTCAAGAGTCATCTTGTTCCACCTCAGCCAACAGTGTGAGTTTTAAGAAACTCAAATAGTTTGCCACTCTAAACATGTCCCACCATGCAAATCTCACAATTATTGATTTGGGGGGTTACATATAAAATTTAGGGAATAGGTGAATTTGCAAATATGAAATCTGTGATTAATGAGAACTGCCTGTATATTAATTGTATAAACGTGAGCTTGCAATTTTGAACAAAGTACATCTAGTACTGCTTGAAGTCGTGAGAACATGAGCAAGCAAAATCAAGCCAGCCCAGGAGAACATGTTTATAGTTTCATTGCTATCAACATCTAAGGAAGAAAAATCCATACCTACAGTGGTTAATAATAAAGTTTGTCCTTATTCAAGCCTCATACATTTAATACCTAGCTTACTCATTAATTTTCTCCACTCTGCAAAATATGGGTGAACCAAAGCACCCATTGAAAGATGAGTGGCTTAGAATATGTCATAATAATGATAATATTTATCACTTAATGGTTGCTTATTATATCAATAATTATTATGCTAATCACTATAATCATTTAAATTGTACAATGATCTTGTGGGACAAATATTACCATCCCCATTTTACATTAGAGGAATCTATTCCTTAGAGACATAAAAAAACGCAATGAGGTCATGCTATTAGTAAACAAAATATCCAGGATAGAAACATAGGTGTTTCTGATCCCAAAACCAATACTTTAAGGCAAGATTCTCAAAGCCAGCATCATCTGGGTACCTATGAGAAATGCAAATCATCAGGTACAACTCCAAATCTAGTGAATTAAAGACTCTAGGAGTGAAGCCCAGAAAATTGTGTTTGAGAAAGCCCCAGGAGGAGATTCCAATGCATGCTAAAGTTTGAGAACCAATACTTTAAACCACTATTTCATTAGATTTAAATGTACATATTGCATTGTGTTAATTAACTAAAATTCATATATTCTTAAGATTAATTACATAATATAAGAATAGGTATAATACCCTTAACAGATATATTGGAGGATGATTGGCATACAATAAACTGGACATATTTAACGTATATAATCTGAAAAGTTTTAATATGTGTATGCACCCATGAATACGCTGCCACAATCCAGATGGTGGACTCCCAAAGTTTCACTCCCAAAGTTTCCTCATGCCTCTTGGTAATCTCTCTCTTCCATCAAGGACCGATCTTTCTCTCCTCAAGTAACCCTTCATCTGCTTTCTGTCACTATAGAAGTTGGTTTGCATTTTCTAGAGTATGGTACAAACGAAGTCATACATTAAAGTTCATTTGGGTTTTTCTGCAACAACTTCTGTAAAAGCCCTAATGGACTTCTTGGCCAATGCAATATTATTTTGTATTTTTCTCTCAACATAATCAGTGTGAAATTCACCCACCTTGTCTGTATCAGTATTTTATTTTTTTGATTGAGGAGCAGTATTTTATTAAATGAACAGTCCACAATTTATCTATTCATTTCTTTTTTTTTAAAATTTGACTTTACAATACTCTATTGGCTTTGCCATACATCGACATGAATCCACCACAGGTGTACACAAGCTGATATTTTAGTTGTCTGCATGTTTTTAGCTATTACAAGATAAATGGTTATGAACATTTGTGTACAAGTCTATATATGAATTTGTGCTATTTTTCTCTTGGCTAGGTTGTATGGTCGCTGTGTATTTAACTGTTTAAGAAGCTACCAAAAGTTTTCCAAAATGGTAGGGTTATGTTACATTTTTACCAGCAATTAGAATTCCAGTTGCTCCACATTCTTACCAACATTCAGTATGGTTAGCTAGGTTATTTTATTTTTATTTTTATTTCAGTGATTCTAATATTTGTACCAATATTACCATTGCAGTATTAATTTGCACTTCCCTAATATGTAATGACAATGATAATCTTTTTATTTGATTATTTGCTATCAGTATACATTTTTTGGTGAAGTATCAGTTTAAAACTTTGTTCATTTTCATAAAACTTTTAATTTTGAAACACATTTAAATTTACAGAAGAGTTGTAAAGAGTACAGAGAGTTCCTATATATCCTTCACTCTGCTTTCCCTAATGTTAACATCTTACATGACCATAAGGCATTTATTAAAAATAAAAACTTATCCAATCTCCTGGGATAATTCATAATGGAAAATATTTTTAAAATGTATATATGTGTATAACTGAGTTGCTCTGCTGTACAGCAGAGATTGGCACAGCATTGTAGATCAACTATACTTCAATTTAAAAAAATATTTAAAATTTAAGATTAGTGTAATACTATTAGCCAAAGTATTGACTTTTTCCAGATTTCACTTAGTTCTTCCACTAATTTCCTTTTGCTTTTCCAAAACCCAGTTCAAGATACCACTTCTCATTTAGCTGGCAGATCTCCTTAGTCTCTTTCAATCAGCAAGTGTTTCTCAACCTTTCTTGGTTTTTCATGACCACAATATTTTTGAAGAGGACAATTCAGATATTTTGTAGAATGTTCTTTGATTTGTGTTTTCGTCTATTATTTTCCCATTATTTCATTGGGGTTGTCAGTTTGGGGAACAAATACCAGAGATATGAATTACCCTTCTCTTCACATCCTATCAGGGGTACATGATATCAATATGAATAACCACTGGCATTATTGATGTAGACCTCTTGGCTAAGGTGATACCTGCAAGTTTTCTCCTCTGTAAAGTTACACTTTCTCACTTTCTATACTCTATTAGTTAAAACAAGTCACAAGGTCTAGCTCACACTCAAGCTGAGGAGAATTTTACTCCATTTCATGGAGAGAGGCACAGCTAAGACTGAGTGGCTGACCATATGTTACAGCAATCACAGTAATTAATAAATATAATAATTTTACACAATTTATATATAAGGATTAATAAATATTATGGGAGATACGTATGAAATTACTTGATTATAGTGAATATTTTCAAATATTCACTCACTAACTTTAGCCTTGATTAGTGGTTCTTCCTGAAGCAATTTTCACTGTTTTGCTAATGGTGATTTTCTATTTCCCTCATTCCTTCTACATGTCTTCTTTGGAATGCTCTAGTAAACTATGTTTCTCTCTTCTCCTCCATTTACTAACTCACTCTATCATTAATCTTTAACTATCTTTTAAAATCATATATATTTATTTTACTCTTTGGGTCATAATTTAATACTATGCTATTTTATTTATTTTGTTCTCAAATTGTTACAGACTTGGCCATTAGGGGATCTTTCAGATTGGCTCTTGTATCCCCTTGACATACTTTTGTTTGCTTTGTGAGAACTCTCTTACTTTTTGACACGAAATAAGCTGCAAACTGATTTTGTGTTTCTCCAACCCCAACTCTACCATCACCAATTTCTCCAAGGTGCTGTGGTTTCTTTTATTGGAAAATATGATTTAGAAATCAAGATCTGGACACTGAATCTGTACCTTATTCCTAGGATGTCATTGCTACTTGGCTTTTTTAGTAGACAGAGCTAGAAAATATTTGTATGTATGCTGGCTCATGTATACACAAACATATATAATTATTTCTGTGTTAAAGTGTATATCTGAGTATAGAAATATGAGTTCATACTGATATCTTCAACTCTAATCCAGAATCCCAAAGTTCATTTTCACCTTTTCCCTTTGCCTATTTGTAGCTTCTCTGACAGTGAGAAACCTAACTCCCATTATCCACAATTTATCTACTTATTTGTTTAACCATAGCATACATGCAACCAGCTTCAAAATAGCACACTTTTATGTGAAACACATTTACCATCCAGAGTACAGTATTTATACAATTCTCTTTTTATTCCTTGGTAGCTCAGGTAGTAAAGAATCTGCCTGCAGTGTGAGAGACCCAAGTTTGATCCCTGGATAGGGAAGATCCCCTGAAGCAGGAAATGCCAACCCACTCTAGTATTCTTGCCTGGAGAACTCCTTGAACAAACGAGCCTCACAGGCTATAGTCCATGGGGTCGCAAAGAGTCAGACAGGACTGAGCGACTAACACGCACACACTCTTTTTATAGCCTTACAATAATCATTTACAACACAGCCTGTTTGATATTCATGCTTTGTGCTGTACATTTTTATGAGATTTGACAAATACATAGAGTCATGTATAATTACCACAGTATCATAAAGAACAGTTAAACCATTCCCCAAATTCCCTTGCACTGGCTCATTTTAAATTGCGTTCTTTATTTTCATATTATTATACTATTATATTATTATTAACATATATTTTGGGTCCAAGTCCCTTAGCCAGGCCCTTCTCCAGGGGATCTTCCCAGCCCAGGGATGGAGCCTGAGTCTCCGGGCCTCCTGCATTGGAGGCAGATCTTTTATTGTCTGTGTCATCAGGAAAACCCCAAGAATACTGGAGTGGGTAGCCATTCCCTTCTCCTGGGGATCTTCCAACTCAGGGATTGAGCCTGTGTCTCCAGGTCTCCTGCATTACAGGGAAATTTCTTACCATCTAAGCCACCAGGGAAGGCTTAACAGATATATACCTTAAACATATTTTCTCCCATTCTATTATCTGCCTTTCCATCTCTTAACAGTGTGCTTCTGAAAGTAAATTTTAATTTCAATAAACTTTAGTTTATCAATTATTTATTTTATAGGTCATGATTTTGATATCATATTGAAGAAATCTTTGCCTAACCCAAGGTCACAAAGATTTTCTCTAACGTTCCTTCTAACTTCTTTCATAGTTTTAGGTTTTGCATTTAAGTCTACAAGCATGTATATTAGCACTATCCTATTCTGTCAGCACCATTTATTTCCAAGAGTTCCTTTTACCCACTGAATTACTTTTGTATTTTTTTCAAAACTTAGTTGTCAAAATATTTATGGGTCTATATATGAATTCACTGTATTATCCCACTGATCTAATTGTCTCTCTTGACAACTGTGCCACACCATTTTGATTACCAGAGCTTTATAATAAGCCTTGAAATGAGACAGTGTTAGTCCTCTAATTTTTCTACTTTTTATTTTCTTCTTTTTTATTATTTCAATTGGAAGCTAATTACTTTACAATATTGTGGTGTTTTTTTTGCCATACATTCACATGAATCAGCCATGGGTGTACATGTGTACCCCATCCTGACCCTCCCTCCCACCTCCCTCTCCATCTCATCTCTCAGGGTCATCCCAGTGCACCAGCCCTGAGCACCCTGTCTCATGCATTGAACCTGGACTGGTGATCTGTTTCACATATGATAATATACATGTCTCAATGCTATTCTCTCAAATCATCCCACCCTCATCTTCTCCCAAAGAGTCCAAAACACTGTTCTTATATCTGTGTCTTTTTTGCTGTCTTGCATATAGGGTGATTGTTACCATCTTTCTAAACTCCATATATATGCGTTAATATACTGTATTGGTATTTTTCTTTTTGACTTACTTTGCTCTGTATAATAGGCTCCACTTTCATCCACCTCATTAGAACTGATTCAAAAGTATTCTTTTTAATGGCTGTGTAATACTCCATTGTGTATATGTACCACAGCTTTCTTATCCATTCATCTGCCGATGGACATCTAGGTTGCTTCCATGTCCTGGCTATTGTAAACACTGCTGTGATGAACACTGAGGTACACGTGTCTCTTTCACTTCTGGTTTCCTTGGTGTGTGTGCCCAGCAGTGGAATTGCTGGGTCGTATGGCAGTTCTATTTCCAGCTTTTTAAGGAATCTCCATACTGTTCTCCATAGTGGCTATACTAGNACTGCTGTGATGAACACTGAGGTACACGTGTCTCTTTCACTTCTGGTTTCCTTGGTGTGTGTGCCCAGCAGTGGAATTGCTGGGTCGTATGGCAGTTCTATTTCCAGCTTTTTAAGGAATCTCCATACTGTTCTCCATAGTGGCTATACTAGTTTGCATTCCCATCAACAGTTACACTGTTAAGGATTTCTTTTTCTCCACATCCTCTCCAGCATTTATTCTTTGTAGAATTTTGGATAACAGCCATTCTGACTGGTGTGAGATGGCAGCTCATTGTGATTTTGATTTGCATTTCTCTAATAATGAGTGATACTGAGCATCTTTTCATGTGTTTGTTAGCCATTTGTATGTCTTCTTTGGAGAAACGTCTGTTTAGTTTTTTGGCTCATTTTTTTATTGGGTTGTTTATTTTTCTGGAATTGAGTTGCAGGAGTTAGTTATATATTTTTAAGATTAATTCTTTGCCAGCTGCTTCATTTGCTATTATTTTCTCCCATTCTGAAGGCTGTCTTTCCACCTTGCTTATACTTTCCTTCGTTGTGCAAAGGCTTTTAGGTTTAATTAGGTCCCACTTGCTTATTTTTGCTTTTATTTCCATTACTCTGGGAAGTTGGTTACAGAGGATCCTGCTGTGATTTATGTCAGAGGGTGTTTTGCCTATGTTCTCCTCTAGGAGTTATAGTTTCTGGTCTTATGTTTAGATCTTTAATCCATTTTGAGTTTATTTTTCTGTATGGTATTAGAAAGTGTTCTAGTTTCATTCTTTTACAAGTGGTTAACCAGTTTTCCCAGCACCACTTGTTAAAGAGGTTGTCTTTTTTCCATTGTATATTCTTGCCTTCCTGAATTCCCATCTGGAGCATGGACGCTATTCCATGTGAACCAAGTTATTCAGCCTCTTTTTCTCNCCAAGAGGGAGGGAAAGATGTATACATATAACTGATTCACTTCATTGTACACAGAAACTATAAAATAACATTGTAAAGCAATTACACACCAATAAAAAATGGAAAATATTGTTCATGAAAACACTACATTACAGAATCTATTCGGCACATTTAAAGCAATAAAAAGTAAAGTAAACCAAAACAAAGCAGCATAAGGAAATATTAACAATGAAATTGGAAATCATTAAGGTGGAGAACCAGAAAATAGTATGATAAATTAATAAATCAAAATCCTACATCTTTGAGAAAATCCAAAAATTAGAGAAATCATTAGCTAATTTATCAAAAAGGGAAAAAGCAAACAGATAAGAAATAACAAGGGAAATAACTACTGATAGAGGAAATATATTGTAAGAATCTACTTTGTGTATATCTTTGCAAATAAAGTTGAAAAACATAGATTAAATAAATAATTTCTTAGAAAGATATACATAAAAATTTACAAAAATCATCCCACTAGAGACGGAACACAGACTAATTTCTGTAATTGAACTAGAAAAAGTTATCAAGAAATTACTCTTCATAAAAACACTTAGAGCAATTATACTTAACTTTTAGAGACCAGATAGTCCTAGTGCCATCAGAAAAAAGTCACCTTACCTTATAAACCAATGTTTTATTCACAGATAAAAATGAATATTGTGACTTCACCTTTTATCAGTTTGCCTTATTTTATACTCAACTTCAATGGACCACTAATAAGAGTAAATCAGATTAATAGAGACATGTGTTTAAAATAAAGAAAAACTTTTCAGATTATTTTTATGAATCAAGTTTAACACTGGTCCCATAAACAATTATTGAACTGATATCACTTATGAATATTGATACAAAAATTCTAAATAAAACATTAGCACACAGAGTCCAAAACCAAACTATACTTTTAAAATTATATATTAATATCATGGCCAACTGGTATTTATGCCAAGAATGCCAATTCTGCATTCTGCAATATGTTTAACTAAGTGCTATATCAGTAAAAGAATTAAAGAGTTCAGATTGCTCTCAGATAATTGGTCTATAGTTATTCTTTTCTTAAATTTTAGTTACTGGTGCCTACTCAAATGCCCAAAATTTCTTCCAGATCTCTGCATGACCCACAATTAAAATTAAATTACTTCCTGACTGAGATGCAAGTCTCAAAAATATGGCAACAGTGATGTTTCTCAAAAGGCATCACTTTTAATAGCTATCAGAAAATTGAGGCCATTAATTTCAAAGCAATTTTCTAGAGACATCCCTGCCAAAGAAAGATTGAGAATAATTGAGTTGGTATGTGATCATGAGTTTTATCTTATATCATAAATATTGGACTAAAATGGAAAGTCTTAGAAGTATACCTTTATGCATAAGGTCCTTGGACTGCTTATTTAAGGAAACCATTTAAGTTTTAAGACTAAAAGAATCAATAAATTAAGTTGATAATATTCTGAATAAACAGCAACCTAATTAAGCAAGTCACCTACCAATGATAACTTTTAGGGTTTATCGTCCTTCTTTTAGGGAGGTCTAATAAAACATTACCTATTGGTTTTTGAGAGCTGTAGCTATGATATTTATTTTGGAAGATGATATTTATTTTGCAGATGGTGACTGCAGCCATGAAAGTAAAAGACACTTGCTCCTTGGAAGAAAAGTTATGACCAAACTAAAGAGCATATTAAAAAGCAGAGACATTACATGGCCAACAAAGGTCTATCTAGTCAATGCTATAGTTTTTCCAGTAGCCATGTATGGATGTGAGAGCTGGACTATAAAGAAAGCTGAGCACTGAAGAATTGATGCCTTTGAACTGTGGTGTTGGAGAAGACTCTTGAGGGTCCCTTGGACTGCAAAGAGATGCAACCAGTCCATCCTAAAGGAAATCAGTCCTGAATATTCATTGGAAGGACTGATGCTGAAGTTGAAACTCCATTACTTTGGCCACCTGTTGCAAAGAACTGACTCATTTGAAAAGACCCTAATGCTGGAAAAGATTGAGGGCAGGAGAAGGGGACGATAGAGGATGAGATGGTTGG
>SJYV01054020.1:0-22656 GCA_006410875.1 Neotragus pygmaeus | reverse complement strand
TTTTTTTTTTTTGTAAAGCACCTGATTTTGATAAAGGTCAGGAATGCTGACCCCCACGTGACTCTGTATTCATCCCTATGTGTAACAAAATGTATATAAGCAAACCTAAAAAATAAAGAAATGGGATCAGTTTCTGGAAAGACTGGTTCCCCCATGTCGTTCCTTCTTGCTCCTCGTTTTTCTGGCTGAATTAGTGTGGGTACTCACCAAGTCCATGGGATCAGCCTGGGTTTCTAAGATTGGACCAGGGAGGCCTCAGTGCCTCCTCTCCTTTGGGAGAACGGAAAAATGCCTGTGGCCTACGTAGGTGGTGATTGGTATTCCACATAAACCAGGTTATTCGGCCTCTTTTTATCCACTAATATTTCCTACTACACTATCCATTTCTAATCTCTCTATATATCTGTAATTAAATAAGTTTTTTCCAAGGACGCCAACTCCTTCTCACCTTCAAATCACCCTGGATCCACCGGGGCTGGATCCACCGGGTCTGGATCCTGGCATTTGGCATTGCCTTTTTTGAGGGATTGGACCAAAAACTGACCTTTTCCAGTCCTGTGGCAGCCCTTGATGATGTTTGGAAATTACTAAATCCTTTGAGATATTTCAGTATCTTAGGAAAAACTTGTTGGTAATAGACAAGTCAAGAAATTTTGAAGGACCATCAGGAAAACATTTATTTGCTCTCACAGACAAGGTCATGCATCATTATACTAGATAATTTCTTCAGTTCAGTTAAATTCAGTCACTCAGTAATGTTCAACTCTTTGTGACCCCATGGACTGCAATACACCAGGCCTCCCTGTCTATCACCAAGTCCCAGAGCTTGCTCAAACTCATGGCCATCGAGTCAATGATGCCATCCAACCATTTCATCCTTTGTCATCCCCTTCTCCTCCTGCCTTCAATCTTTCCCAACATCAGGGTCTTTTCCAGTGAGTCAGTTCTTCACATCAGGTGGCCAAAGTACTGGAGCTTCAGCTTCAGCATCACTCCTTCCAGTGAATATTTAGGACTGATTTCCTTTAAGATTGACTGGTTTGATTTCCTTGGTATCCAAGGGACTCTCAAGAGTCTTCTAATTTCCTAGAGATGATCAAAACCATATACCCCCAACTGTGGTAAGAGGAGCCTAGGGTAATTCCCTTGAGCCATAGCTCCTGGTATTCATACTTCATGTCATCCTATCCTCTTAAGTCTGACCAGGACCTGTGATTTGTTTGTACCCAAGAAACTACAAGCAAACGTGATGACATGATGAGATGTGTATGATTGTTGTTGTTCAGTCTCTCAGTCGTGTCCTACTCTTTTCAACCCCATGGACTGCAGCACGTCAGGCTTCCCTGTCCTTTATTATCTCCTGGAGTTTGCTCATACTCATGTCCACTGAGTCAGTGATGCCATCCAACCATCTCGTCCTCTGTTGTCCCCTTCTTATGTCCTCACTCTTTCCTAGCATCAGGGTCTTTTCCAATGAGTTGGCTCTCTGCATCAGGTGGCCAAAGTATTGGAGCTTCAGCTTCAGCATCAGTCCTTCCAATGAATATCCAGGGTTGATTTCCTTTATAATGGACTGGTTTAATCTCCTTGCTGACCAAGGGACTCTCAAGAGTCTTCTCCAACACCACAGTTCAAGGGCATCAATTCTTGGGTGCTCAGCTTTCTTTATATGGTCCAACTCTCACATCCATACACGACTACTGGAGAAACCATAGCTTTGACTATACAGACATTTTTCAGCAAAGTGATGTCTCTGCTTTTTAATATGCTGTCTAGGTTTGTCATAGCTTATGTTACCTATATTGTAACTCCCATTTGCACAACACTTTCTCTTGTGCTGACTTTGAAGAATCCCTTAACATGGCATAAACTGGCCTAAGGGGAGGACTGTATGGTAAGCAATCAAGGGTGACTCCTGCAACAGCATCAAGAAACCAAAGCCCTTGCTCCAACAGCCTCTGCAAGAAACAGAATGCTACTAACATCCATCAGAGCTTGAAAACAGATTCTTCCCCAGTTTGACCTTAGATGAGACTGTGACCCTAGATGATACCTGGGTTGCCGCTTGTCAGACCTTGGAGCATAAAATCTAGATAAACCAGTCTTGGACTCCTCAGCCATAGACCCTTGATCCTAGAATTCACCAGCTGTTACTTTAGGAGTGTGTCTTTTGTCTCTTTAATCGTATTTGGTACCCAATGACAAATTTGGATCTGAAAACTTGATTACTTTAGAAGTTCACTTAAGTGCTTTTAACTGAAATTTCTTGAATTACTGCTTCTTTTCCTTCCTTTTTACTTTCATTCCTAGAAATCCTATTCTTAGCAAAAAGACTATTGACTTGTTCTGTAACATATTTCCTTGTTTTTTTTTTACTCATGATTTCTATTTCTTCATGTTTTATTTCACTTTTTGAGATAGTTTGTACATTTGAACTTTGCAATAATTTACTCAGTTTTCAGCAGTATCAATTCCATTTTTTCACTTCTTTGAAATCTCCAAATTCACAAATCATTTTCTTTTAATTTCTCAAATCTTTTTTGCTTTATTATTATTTCTTTGTTGTATTTCCTGTATTTTTCATCAGAATTCTCATGAGATTTTTTTTTTTGACTGTGCTTGGTTTTCTTGAGGTACACAGGCTCTTAGGCTCTTAGTTGCACTACAGGGGCTTAGTTGCCCCAAGGCCTGTGGGATCTTAGTTTCCTGACCAGGAATTGAATCTGTGTCCCCTGCATTGGAAGACAGGTTCCTAACCTCTGGACCACCAGGGAAGTCCCTCATCACAGATTTTTTTTTTTAAGTTTTCTTCTAATGTGATAACGCCTCTCCTTTCAACTGCTAAGTTCTCTTAACTGACTTTCGAATTACATGTTGATTCATTTCAGCAAGTGGAGAAATCTCCGAACCATTGCCAGCAACGTTTTTGGAACTTGTCAGGTTATAGTAGCTTTGAAGAATAGTGAAGTTAGCCATTTTTCATGTTTAATCACTGGTGAAACAATGGGGCTGATTGGTCCTGAAGGCTCTATTATCTCATTCTTATCCATGTGTGAGCTTTGAGTGGCTGTCATTTTTTAGCCCATTGGAAGGGAAGCAGTTCACAGCAGCAGTCCATGGGATCAGCAGATTGGCTCGGGGATTTGGCATCAGGCAGGAAGGAAAGGTTGATCTTCACAGGTTTAGGTGATCCCTATAGTCTGCCATCTGCCCTCTCAGAGAGCCTTGACATCTGAGCTCTTTACCCCAGGGGAGAGCAGAGAAAATGATTTCCTCCCTCCTGTTGATTGAAATCAGGTGGCAGCAAAGGTGCCTTCTCTTCCTAGCCTGGTTTCTACAAGATCATCTGGGAAGCCTGAAGATTCCAGATGTGTGGGATCCCTTCCAGTCCCTACAATAAAACATGGTCATCTCTATACCACCCTCCCTGCTCCCGCCCTGAAGACACTCAATTACATAAGCTTTAACTTACTGTTTGAATCACCCAAGCAGAAAGTTGAGGGAAATAGAAGTAATAAACTTGTGCTCAGTCTGCCATCTTCCAAGAATCTATCCTCTGGGTGAAGAGATTTTTTTTTTAATACTTTTTTTTTTTTTTTTTGGCTTTCATGTATACTAATGGCTCAGTGGGTAAAGAATCCGCCTGCAATGCAGGAGACATAGGAGACCTGGGCTCGATCCCTGGGTTGCAAAGATCCCCTGGAGGAGGACATGGCCACCCATCCCAGTATTCTTGCCTGGAGAATCCCATGGACAGAGGAGCCTGGTGAAATACATTCCATGCGGTTGTAAAGAGTTGGGCACAACTGAGTATGAGTGTGACGATACCAAAATCCACTTGAAGGCAAGGATGTTAGATAGTTGTTTTTTAAGAAAGATTTTATGAGGACTAGGTTAATCGAACTCCAGCAGATTTCCTTAAAAGCACTGATGGCATTCTAAATATGATGCATATTTAGGTAAGTGGGTGAGCCGAGCAAAAACACACACCTTGGAACTAACAACTAAGAAATATGGTCACATTAGCACCAGAAATTGATTTTTTTTCTCAAGCCATTCACCAATTTTTGAAAATCAAGATGCTATTTATCTGCATCAACTATTTAAAGGGTTCTCAAGAAATATTTGTGAATTTTGATGAATTACAAATAAGACTGTGGTAGACTGGTCTATGCAATTTTCATTGTTTAGATTTTTTAAATAGTCTGTGCATCTTTCTTATCAACTGATATCACCTAGTTAATAAAAAACCTTTCTGATGCCCAAATTACTTTTAAAGACTTGTGAAGTAGTTTTGAATAGTTTCATGATAAACCATCTTAGGAAATGCTTGACCTGCCTTAAGGTCTTGCGTGTCCTAGTTCCTTAGTTGATCAATAGAAACATTCTTGAAGATGCATTGTTGCAAGTGTTTAAAGTACTTAAGCCCATAATTTTCTACTGCTGTGAATGTAATTGGCTCCCATTTTAAGCAAAAGCACTTTGAGAGCATAAGAACATTGAATAGTGCTTCTCTTTGGATACAGAAATAAGGAACGAGGACACTAAGCAAAGGAAGGAGCGGTGGAAATAATGAATTTAGGACAAGAGGTATGTTTTCAAGATTAATTGGCTAGCTACTACTATTGCCAAAAGAATATAGAATATCACTAAATTTTAAGTAGGGAAAATTACCACACCACCTAAATAAGCCTTCTACATCAGAGTCAAAGTTTTATAAACCTGAATAGAGAGAATCTATGCTCCATTCTTCCAGTACCAATAGAATGGAAGGATTTTTCTTTTTCTTTTCTAAGTTTAAATGAGACTAAAGAGGTTTAGGTGGTCCTAAGAGCTTTGGAATTGAGATTATTATGTAGAGATGACAACTAGAGAAGTTTCAACCTGAGGTTTGACTTAATTGGTTTCTGACTACAGGACCCCATATTATTTATCCCAATATGGTTCTGAAATTTTCTGCTTCCCTGCAAAGGAGATGTTCCTGAAGATTATCTCCCAACTACCAGGCTGAGCCTCTATTAGTTGAAATGCTTTGTAATGGTTGTTGCTTCCATTTTAGCTCAGCTAGATTCAGGAGGGAAATGGAGGCGGGTAGCTAGGGTAGATTTAGGGAACATGGGGCTAATCTTACATTGATATGTGCTTTTGGAAATAGTTTTGTGTGATTCCCTCTCATCCTAATAAAAAATTCTGCTATGACATGGAGCACTTAGAACCTGGCAAAATAAATCGCTGACTTGGAACTCTAGTTTTAGACAGTCTCATTTGGGTTCTCTCCAAATTGTACCCTACTATACAAAGTGAGGAGTTCATGGATCCAAGGGATCTGAGTATTCTAATTTGAACCAGGACTTCTAGATCTTTAGAAAGTATATTTGTCAAGATGAGTATAAAATGTACTTATTTCACTTTGTGGTAACTTGATTCATAGCCTTTATATTTTTGTTTGTTTGTTTATTTATTTGACTGTGTCTTTGGGTCTTAGTTGTGGTGCTGGGGCTTCTCTGGTTGTGGTGTGTGGACTTAGTTGCTCTGTGACATGTGGAATCTTAGTTCCATGACTAGGGATCAAACCCATGCCTCCTGCATTGGAAGGTGCATTCTTAACCACTGGACTGCCAGGGAATTCCAATATTTATATTTTAGGTAGCATGTGGGCCTTCATTTTTACTCTTACACATGGTAGGAATGGGTCTGCTTGTCCCTACTTCTTTAGGGCAGGAGAAGACTGATTGACCAATACGTGGACCAGTTCCAGCACCATTCCTTTCCCATCTCAGAACAAGCCTTTCAACTAGTGTGTTTCTGACTTTCCCACTAACTAAGTGGGGGACTTTAGCATGCTGCTTCATCTGAGCCTCAAGTTTTCCTATCTGTACAACAAGATAATTGAACAGGGTGAGCTAAAGTTTCCTTCTGGTTCTTGCACCAGGAAGAGTGGCAAAGACTAGATGGCTATTTTTGGCTTTTCAGGGTTTAGTGGGGTCTTTAAAGACTTGTGAATCAAGAGCTCTGTGGGTAAAGCAGAGTGGGTCCTCAATACTCATGTGTGTCCTGAGTATGCAATTGAGTTGCCCTAGACCTCACCAATTTGTGTGTGTGAAAATAAATTTTATAACACTTGAGAACTTCAGTTTTACCAGTTTCTACCCATGTGCTTAAGGTAACAGCCCCTGCCCTCAAAATTTCACCCAACTATTTATGGGCATGCTTAGGGTTTCTTGGGCTTGCCTGGTGACTCAGTGGTAAAGAATCTGCCTGCCAGTGCAGGAGACCTGGGTTTGATCCCTGAGCTAGGAAGATCCCCTGGAGGAGGGCATGGGAACCCACTCCAATACTCTTGCCTGGAGAATTCCATGGGTAGAGGAACCTGGTGGGCTACAGTCCACAGGGTCTCAAAGAGCCAGACACAACTGAAATGACTTAGCACACACACGGGGTTTCTTACTAGTTCTTAGGTTTCCTGACTTTACGATACCATGTTAGTATCTGCTAAATAATATCTTCCCCTTGACCCTCTGCACTGCACCTGTTGCCCTTGTTGGTGCCAGACAGCATGAATAGTGGTGCCAAGCTACTATATCCCGATGCCTCCAGAATGAGCTGCAACCACGTTGCACACCATGCTGATGGAGGAGGAATGCCCCTCTGCCCTTTTCTTCTTTGTTTTTCCTAATTTGTTCCTGACATAGGAGGCAGAGTGAGCAAGCTCTGCTCTCTCATATAGTCTGGCTAAAGCAGAGTTTCTCTCAAAAGGGCTCAGACACAGAACCAAGGACCACACGACATAATCTGACACTGGTTTCACCATCTCTCCCCAGGTGCTGAATGTCTTCTGGCCCCTTCCCCACATAAATATCAATCAGGCAGATGCTCATAGATTACTGGCCCACTGAACCTATTTAAGTATACCACATATGGAAACACAACTAAGACACAACACCTCAGTGCATGAACGAATCAATAAGATAAATAACTAAATATCAGGAAAATGATAATATAGAGTGAAATTATACTGACTTTCCAAATGTTACAGAAAAACATTGAGATCCACAGTGTTTGTGGAGATTAGCTATATATTTTAGGCCTTAGTGAATGGTTCTTACATTTGGGGCATTAGAGAAAGTTAATCATTAATATCCACTGAGTACTTATGATGTGACAGGAACTAGAATTCACACTTATGTGCATTATATTCTGTAATTCCTTTAAGTCGGAGGTAGGTAAAGCTTTTCTGTAAATGGACAGATAGTAAGTTGCTTTCAGTTTTGTAGGCTATAACGTCTCTGTAACACTGTTCAGTTCTGAAAGCAGCAATGCAGACACGTGAATTTGCCTGTGTTCCAATAAAACTTGATTTACAAAAATGACTGCAAGCTGAATTTAAACAGCAGGCCAAAATTTGCTGACCCTGGCTTTACCAAGTTCATGAGTCTAGTGCTATTTCCATCTTCATTTAACAGACAAAGATATAGAAGCATAAAGAGGCTAACAAGCACATAGATATCAGGGAGTGGAATTGGAATTAGAACCTAAGAAGTCTGATTTCAGAGCTCACACTTTTTTAGTACTGAGTCATTCTGGCCCTTGGCAGTAAGTTAGAGACTACCCTTAGGTGGAAAACTTAAAGGCTTGGACCTTGCTGTGAATATGTGTTACCCGTGGGCTTAATGTTTGCATCCTTAGTCATCATCATAGCCAACACAGAGCCTGATAGTCTGATCATCCCTGAAAAAAAAACACACAGTTATAAATGAAAGTTCATTTTTTTTTGGCTTTGAAATAAATATCAAGAATGGGTGGTGTATGCTCCACCGAACAACCCTTAATTACAGAATTGCATTATTCATGACTTCTTAATTGCTTTAATGATGTGATGTCATTTAGTACTTATTAATTTCCTTTTCAACATGGCTCCTCAAGCCAGCTCTACCTTTTATAAGAAAGCATGAGTCAATAATAGTAATAATAATTATATTTACAATATATTTATATTATACTATGTGTGTATTAATCACCCAGTCATATCTGACTCTTTGCAACTCCATGGACTGTAACCTACCAGGGAAGCTCTTTACTACTATATATATACATCATTTATAATTATATATCTATACATAAATGAGATGATACATATATATCTACACATATATGATATGGGCTTCCCTGATGGCTCAGACAGTAAAAAAAATCTGTCTGCAATTCAGGAGACCCTGGTTTGATCCCTGAGTTGAGAAGATCCTTTTTTTTCCCCTTGGGTTCCAAAATCACTGCAGATGGTGACTGGAGATATGAAATTTTTTTGTAATTTATTTTAATTGGAGACTAATTACTTTACAATATTGTAGTGGTTTTTGCCATACAGTGACATGAATCAGCCATGGGTACAGATGTGTTCCCAATCCTGAATGCCTCTCCCACCTCTCCCCCCATCCCATCCCTCTGGGTCATCCCAGTGCACCAGCCCTGAGCACCCTGTCTCATGCATCAAACCTGGACTGGCGATCTGTTTCACATATGATAGTATACATGTTTCAATGCTATTTTCTCAAATCATCCCACCCTCATCTTCTCCCACAGAGTCCAAAAGACTGTTCTATACATCTATGTCTCTTTTGGTGTCTCGCAGATAGAGTTATTGTTATCATCTTTTTAAATTCCATATATATGTGTTAGTACACTGTATTGGTGTTTTTCTTTTTGGCTTACTTCACTCTGTATAATAGGCTCCAGTTTCATCCACCTCATTCGAACTGATTCAAATGTATTCTTTTTAATGGCTGAGTAATATTCCATCGTGCATATATACCAGAGCTTTCTTATCCATTCATCTGCTGATGGACATCTAAGTTGCTTCCATGTCCTGGCTATTGTAAACAGTGCTGCAATGGACATTGAAGTACATGTGCCTCTTTCAGTTCTGGTTTCCTCAGTGTGTATGCCCAGCAGTGGGGTTCCTGGGTCATATGGAAGTTCTATTTCTAGATTTTTAAGGAATCTCCACACTGTTCTCCATAGTGGTTGTACTAGTTTGCATTCCCGCCAAAAGTGCAAGAGGGTTCCCTTTTCTCCACACCATCTCCAGCATTTAATGTTTGTAAACTTTTGGATCACAGCCATTTTGACTGGCATGAGATGGCACCTCATTGTGGTTTTGATTTGTATTTCTCTGATAATGAATGATGTTGAGCATCTTTTCATGTGTTAGCCATCTGTATGTCTTCTTTGGAGAAATGTCTGTTTATTTCTTTGGCCCATTATTTGATTGGATCATTTATAATTAGGTCCCATTTGCTTATTTTTGCTTTTATTTCCTTTAATCTGGGAGGTGGGTCATAGAGGATCCTGCTGTGATTTATGTCAGAGAGTGTTTTGCCTATGTTTTCCTCTAGGAGTTTTATAGTTTCTGGTCTTACATTTAGATCTTTAATCCATTTTGAGTTTATTTTTGTGTATGGCATTAGAAAGTGTTCTAGTTTCATTCTTTTACAAGTGGTTGACCAATTTTCCCAGCACCACTTGTTAAGAGATTGTCTTTTGTCTATTGTATATTTTTGACTCCTTTGTCAAAGAGAAGGTGTCCATTGGTGTGTGGATTTATCTCTGGGTTTTCTACTTTGTTCCATTGATCCATATTTCTGTCTTTGTGACAGTACCATACTGTCTTGATGACTGTGGCTTTGTAGTATAGCCTGAAGTCAANACTCCTTTGTCAAAGAGAAGGTGTCCATTGGTGTGTGGATTTATCTCTGGGTTTTCTACTTTGTTCCATTGATCCATATTTCTGTCTTTGTGACAGTACCATACTGTCTTGATGACTGTGGCTTTGTAGTATAGCCTGAAGTCAAGCAGGTTGATTCCTCCAGTTCCATTCTTCTTTCTCAAGATTACTTTGGCTATTCAAAGTTTTTTGTATTTCCATACAAATCTTGAAATTATTTGTTCTAGTTTTGTGAAAAATACCGTTGGTAGCTTGATAGGGATTGTGTTGAATCTATAGATTGCTTTGGGTAGTATGCTCATTTTTACTATATTGATTCTTCCAATCTATGAACATGGTATATTTCTCCATATATTTGTGTCCTCTTTGATTTCTTTCATCAGTGTTTTATAGTTTTCTATATATAGGTATTTTGTTTCTTTAGGTAGATATATTCCTAAGTATTTTTTTTCTTTTCATTACAATGGTGAATAGAATTGTTTCCATAATTTCTCTCTATTTTCTCATTGTTAGTGTATAGGAATGCAAGGGATTTCTGTGTACTAATTTTATATCCTACAACTTTAGTGTATTCATTGATTAACTCTAGAAATTTTATGGTAGTCTTTAGGGTTTTATATGTAGAGGATCATGTCATCTGCAAACAGTGAGAGTTTTACTNACAGTAATCTGGGTTGTAGGTTTTTCTCTTTCATCACTTTAAGTATATCCTGCCATTCCCTTCTAGCCTGAGGAGTTTCTATTGAAAGATCAGCTGTTATCCTTATGGGAATCCCCTTGTGTGTTATTTGTTGTTTTTCCCTTACTGCTTTTAATGTTTATTCTTTGTGTTTGATCTTCATTAATTTGATTGATAAGTGTCTTGGGGTGTTTTGCCTTGGGTTTATCCTGTTTGGGACTCTCTGGGTTTCTTGGACTTGGGTGACTATTTCCTTCCCCATTTTTGGAAAGTTTTCAACTATTATCTCCTCAGGTATTTTCTCATGGCCTTTCCTTTTGTCTTCTTCTCCTGGGACTCCTATGATTTGAATATTTTGGTGTTTAACATTGTCCCAGAGGTCTCTAAGGTTGTTCTCATTTCTATTAATTCTTTTTTTCTTTTTTCCTCTCTGCTTCATTTACTTCTACCATTTTATCTGCCACCTCACTTATCCTATCTTCTGCCTCCGTTATTCTACTGTTGGTTCCCTCTCAGAGTATTTTTGATCTCATTTATTGCGTTATTCATTATTGATCGACTCTTATTTCTTCTAGGTCCTTGTTAAACATTTCTTGCATCTTCTCAATCCTTGTCTCCAGGCCATTTATCTGTAACTCCATTTTGTTTTCAAGATTTTGGATCATTTTCACTATCATTACTCTGAATTTTTTCAGGTAGACTCCCTATCTCCTCCTCTTTTGTTTGGCTTGGTGGGCATTTATCACGTTCCTTTACCTGCTGAGTATTTCTCTGCCTTTTCATCTTGTTTAGATTGCTGTGTTTGGGGTGGGCTTTCTGTATTCTGGCAGTTTGTGGTTCTTCTTTATTGTGGAGGTTCCTCGCTGTGGGTGGGGTTGGACAGGTGGCTTGTCAAGGTTTCCTGGTTAGGGAAGCTTGCATCAGTGTCTTGGTGGATGGAGCTGGATTTCTTCTCTCTGGAGTACAATGAAGTGTCCAGTAGTGAATTTTGAGATGTCTATGGGTTTGGAGTGACTTTGGGCAACCTGTATATTGAAGCTCAGGTTATGTTCTTGAGTTGCTGGAGAATTTGTGTGGCATGTCTTGCTCTGGAACTTGTTGGCTCTTGGGTGGTGCTTGGTTTCAGTGTAGGTATGGAGGTACTTCGATGAGCTCTTATTGAGTAATGTTCCCTGGAGTAAGGAGTTCTCTGGTGTTCTCAAGTTTTGGACTTAAGCCTCCTGCCTCTGGTTTTCAGTCTTATTCTTACAGTAGCCTCAAGACTTCTCCATCCATACAGCACCAATGATAAAACATCTAGCTTAATGGTGAGAAGATTCTCCACAATGAGGGACACCTGGAGAGTTTCACAAAGTTACATGGAGAAGAGAAGAGGGAAGAGAGAGATAGAGGTGACCAGGAGGAGAAGAGAGAGAATCAAAAGGGGAGAGAGAAAGCTAGCCAGAAATCAATTCCCTGTATGCTCTCCACAGTCTGGAACACTCAGAAAGGTTCACGAAGTTACATAAGGAAGAGAAGAGGGAGGAAGGAGATAGAGGTGACCAGGAGGAGAAAAGGGGGAATCAAAAGGAGAGGCACAGATCTAGCCAGTAATCAGTTCCCTAAGTGTTCTCCTCAGTCTGGAACACACAAAGAGAAACAAAGAGTTGGGTAGAGAAGAGAAGGGCGAGGGAGGAGATAGAGGTGACCTGGGGGAGAAAAAGGAGAGTCAAAAGGAGGAGAGAGTAATCAAGCCAATAATCACACTTCTAAGTAAAAATAGGCACTGAAGATTGGATTGTTAAAGGTACAAAATTGATAACAAATACCAAAAAGCTAAGATTAAAAATCTAGAGTAGAGGTTAGACTCTCAAAAATATGATCTTGTCAAAAACAAAATCACAAAAATTATAAAATATATATATATGAGGTTTGCTTTAAAAATAGGGCCTTTTTTTGCAAGGTAATAATAGGTCATAAAAATGAAAATTAAAGGAGTAATAGAGGACTTAAAAACCCCAAAAATGATAATGGTAAAATATATATCTAGGAATTTCTCTGGAGCTGTTGTGGGAAGTGTGGGTCAGTTCAGTTTCAGTTAGTTCTGTGATATGGCTTATACTTCTCAAGATCTATAGGCCCCTTCCAATGTAGTCGGTACTAACTACAGGGTTTTAATCTGCTGCACCTGTCATTTCCAAAGCATTCTCTCTGTTTATTTTAGCTTCTACTCTTTGTTGGTCTCTTCAGTGTCTAATTTCCACCCTGAGACAAGGGGGCGAAGGTGATCACTTATTTAGACTCACTTGTTCAGTCGTTCTGTGGGGAGGAAGGAACATGGCAAATAAATATCACTGGCATGTGTGGGGAGTGCTCACAGTGTCTTGGCTGCACTGGGTTTGCCCCCACTCACAGCATGTGTGCTTTCCCAGTCTACACTTCTCAGGCTCTAGGTTGCTCTGTCAGGGAACTGTCTGTGGCAGGCCCTGGGTTGTGTGCACTTCCTGGGTCTAAGCTACTCAGGTTCAGGTTCTTGGGTACTCCACAAAGGCACAGACTTGGTTGGGCCTGTTTTGTGCCCTTCCCAGGTCTGGGTAGCTCAGGCAACCAGGTGCTTGACAAGCACAATCTCCTCAGGTGGGGGGTGCATCTTACCACCTCCCCAGTCCCAGCTGCTTGGTTTCCTGGGTGGCAATGGGTGATCCCATCTTAGGTGTGCCGTATGTCCCTTCTGGGGAGCTAATCTCTGGCTGTGACCCTCCCAGCAGATGTCAACCATCCAGAATACCAAGAAGTCTTGGTTAGCAACTGGAAGCCTGCTTGCATTTTGGTAGAGGATGCCATCTCTGGGGCCAAGATTGCCCCTTTTTGGCTCTGGCTGCCCCTTTCCTGCCTCCCTGCCTCCAGTAGGGGATGGGCCAGTCTGCAGCCTGCTAGCTCTCTTCTGGTATTTGCTCAGTACTTTGTTCTGTGAGCGGCCCTGCAGTGCCTTAAGTTAGGGCTTTTCGCAGGATAGTTCTCTCTCTCTCTCTCTCTCTCTCTCTCTCTCTCTCTCTCTCTCTCTCTGGCTATCCCACAGTCTGGGTTGCTATCTCATATTAGCTTCCTCAGATTGCCCTCAGGGCATTCAGGCCCAGTCATTACCCTAAGCAGTGCAGCCCATGCCTCCCTATTCAGCCCCAGTTTGCTGGTGGCGGATCTGGGCTACTTCTCTGCTGGGAGTTGCTGTTAGGCACATAATCTGTGGGCTTTACTTATTTATTTTTCCTCCTGGTTATGTTGCCCTCTGGGATTCCAAAACTCCCCACAGACCCACCGGTGAGAGGGTTTCCTGGTGTTTGGAAACTTCTCCTCTTTTAAGACCCCCTTCCCAGGATGAATCTCCATCCCTAACTGTTTTGTCTCTCTTTTCATCTTTTTTATTTTGTCCTACCTCCCTTCAAAGACAATGGGCTGCCTTTCTGGGTGCCTGATGTCCACTGCCAGCATTCAGAAGTTGTTTTGTGGAATTTGCTCAGCATTCAAATGTTCTTTTGACAAATTTGTGGGGGAGAAAATGGTCTCCCCGTCCTATTCCTCCACCATCTTAGGACTGCCCCTGGGAAGATCCTTGGAAAAGACAATGGCAACCCACTCCAGTTTTCCTTCTGGGAAAATCCCATGGATAGAGGAGCCTGGTGGGCTACAGTCCACAGGGTCACAAATGACTGAAGAGTCAGACATGACTGAAGCAACTTAGCATAGATGCACACACTCTAAGCCACTCACTCGTCTAAGCACTTTGAATATATTAATTCATTTAATCTTCACAGCAACCATCATACAGATGAAGAAACTAAGACCTAAGTGTTAACCAGCTTGGCCAAGGGTAAAATACCAGTAAATAGCACAACTAGAATTCAAATTCAGGCAGTCTTGATCTGGGGCCCTTGCTCTTAATTACTATTCCTGACAAGCCTTTCAAGGAGAACTTTTCATTTAATTTATATATATTTTTAATTTTGGCTAAGCCTGCAGCATGGGGGATCTTAGTTCCCTGACCAGGGATTGAACAAGTGCCCTCTGCACTGTCTTAACCACTGGACTGCCAGGGAATTCCTAAAAAGGATTATTCTTTTTAATACAGTAAAATCAAAAATGTGTCATTTTTTTAGGTCCCCTTTGTGTTCATATAATGTAAATTGCTTGTCATGATTTATTATATAAGAGTCCTCTACATTCTTCCTTATTAGAGAGGTTGTAAGGTGCCTGGGTTGTGACAGCATGGAACAGCCCCATCACCAGTATCTTTTGTGCACTATTTTTTTTTTCCTGGCTGTATGATGTGGCATGCAGGACCTTAGTTCCCCGACCAGGGTTTGAACCCATGCCCTCCACCATGGAACCAGAGTCCCAACCACTGGCCTGCTGGGGAAATCCCTCTTGCTCACTCTTGACATTGGTAATTGTGCAGATGCCAGTGATACAATTTAGATAAATCATCATTTGAGTGTGTGGGGAAGTGGGGATGGGGGTAGGTAGAGGATGAGGCATCTCAAGAATGCCCAGGGATAAGGAGAGGGGCATATCAACCTTGTGAAATGGAATCATTTCCTTTCTCACCTGAACAGTTTTCTACCTCAAATTTTCTCTCTTGAAACTTTCTTCCCTTCAGAGATGCCATGGGTAGTAAGTATTGCTAGGCCACTAATAGCTCCTTGGAGTTTACCATGTCCTTCCATGTGTTCAGACTTCTTACTGCCAGAGTTGTGCCTCTTTGCCTGTGAGCTCTCTCTGGCCTACAAGTCCTCTCTGCTTATGAGTGGGGCAGGGTGAAAGCACCAGAGAACTCAGAGATGGTTAATGAGAGTCGGTGTTGAAATATTCCAGCACCATTAACCCTCAGGCGGAATAATTCTGAGGCACATGTGCTACTATGGTTCTCAGAACTCAGAGAATTAAGTTCCAGCTGTCCACAGTAGAAATTGGCTTAATAAATTGTATCAATCAGGATTCCATGAGAGGAAAAAACCCAATCACATATGTATATATTGATGAAATAACACACATTTCATATGTATATATTTGATATATATATATATGCACATGATGAAATAATTTAATGCACATATATAACATATATGTATAGATATATACATCATACATACATCATATATCTATGCATATATAATGATACATATATATCTATACATTTATGATATGGGCTTCTCCAGTGGCTCAGGTGGTAAAGAACATGCCTGTCAATGCAGGAGATGCAGGTTTGATCCGTGGGTTGGGAAAATCCCTGGAGAAGGGAATGACTGCCCACTCCAGCATTCTTGCCTGAAGAATCCCATGGACAGAAGAGCCTGGTGGGCCACAGTCCATGGGGTTGTAAAGAGTCAGACACGACTGAGCAACTAACACTTTCACTTTTTTCCCCCAAGTAGTTTATTGAGGCCCTATTATGTGCCTTGTACTATGCAATTTTAACCAAGTGATGGTGCCAGAATTCAAACTCAAGGCTATATGCACAAGAACCTGGGATCTTCCCACTGCAGAATAGACTCCTGTTCCCTCAAAGATGAGATTAGGCTGGCTTCTTCCAGTTGTCCTAGTAATTGTGGCCTTGCCCTAGGACTGCAGCCATGCAATGGGGGGTTGGCTTCCTTCTCAACCCCCACTGCCTCATTCCAGTGAAATCTCTGCCCCCTTTTGGTCCCATATCTGTTCTCACAGAGCTTCTGACACCATTGACTGCCAGTTGGCTAACCATCTTTGTTTTTTGCCTTACCATACTGTTCATGGGATTCTCAAGGAAAGAATACAGAAGTGGTTTGCCTTTCCATTCTCCAGTGGACCACATTTTGTCAGAATTCTCCACCATGACCCATCTGTCTTGGGTGGTCCTACATGACATAGCTCATAGTTTCATTGAGTTAGACAAGGCTGTGGTCCATGCGATCAATTTTATTAGTTTTCTGTGATTGTGCCAACAAAGGTCTGTCTAGTCAAAGCTGAAACTCCAATACTTTGGCCACGTGATGCGAAGAACTAACTTATTGGAAAAGACCTGATACTGGAAGAGATTGAAGGCAGGAGGAGAAGGGGATGACAGAGGATGAGATGGCTGGATGGCATCACCGATTAGATGGACATGAGTTTGATCAAGCTCAGAGAGTTGGTAATGGATAGGGAAACCTGGTGTGCTGCAGTCCATGGGGTTGCAGAGTTGGACACAGCTGAGTGACTGAATTGACTGAACTGGCTAACCATCCCATTGCTACCTCTCTGCCCCCGAGCAACCAGCTCCACTACCCCCATCACATAATCTTATGCTCCCTGTCTGACTGGTCTCCCCTCCAATGTCCATCTGCACTTGGCTGCGAGCACCTGACCTGCTTCCAGTATGGAATGTTTCATTTTTCAGATGGAAATCTCAGCTTTTCAGGTCTGAGTCCATTCTGAAGAACTAAGAACAGATCATCCGTAGGATTCATAGATTCATGAATGACAAATCAAGAAATAACAGCTTCCTTCAAGATCTGATTCAAGGCAGTCCCAAGATGGCAAAGGAATAGAACTGGGAGACCACATTCTCCCCACAAATTCATCAAAAGATCATTTGAATGCTGAGCAACTTCCACAAAACAACTTCTGAATGCTGGTAGAGGATGTCAGACACCCAGAAAGGGTACACATTCTCTTCAAAATGAGGAAGGACAAAATATAAAAGACAAAAAGAGAGACAAGAGTTAAGGACAGCGACCCATCCTGGGGAGGGAGTCTTGAAGAAGTTTCCAACCAGTAGGAAACCCTCTCATAGGTGGATCTGTGGGGAGTTTTGGAATCTCAGAGGGCAACATAACCAGGTGTAAAAAAGAAAAATGCCACAGAATATGCACCTAACCGCAACTGCCAGCAGAGTAGTAGCCCAGATGCTCACGTTTGCCACCAGCCACCGGCTGGACAGGGAGGCATGGGCTGCATCAGTGCTTAGGGTAAGGACCAGGCCTAAATGCCCTGAGGACTATCTGAGGGAGCTAACATAAGACAGCAACCCAAACTGTAGGATCACCAGAGAGAAGGAAAAAGAGAACTTTGCCATGAAAAGCTCTAACACATAGCCTGGCCCACTCACAGAACAAAGGATGGAGCAAATACCAAAGAAGAACTAGCCAGCTGCATACAGGTCCCCCCTCCCCCTGCCAGAGGCAGAGAGCCAGGGATGTGACAGCCAGATCCAAAAGGCAAGGGGCAATCTTGGCCCCAGAGACCGGTATCCTTCACCAAACTGTGAGCAGGCTCCTAGTTATTAACCACGTCCTCCTGGGATCCTGGATGATCAACATCTGCCAAGAGGATTGCAGCCTGAGATCAGCCCCCAGGAGGAGATACACAGCACACCTGAGACAGTGCTCTTGCAGTGCACCCAGGAAACTGAGTGGCCAGGACCAGGGAGATGATTAAGATGCATGGCCCACCTGGGGCAGTGCTCTCACCAAGCACCTGGTCTCCTGAGCTGCTTGGACCTGGGAAGGACACAAAACGCATGCCCAACCAAGTCTGTACACTTGCAGAGTATCCGAGAACCTGAGTGGCTTAGACCTGGGAAGTACGCGAAACACAGGGCCCGCTTTGGACAGTGCCCCTGCAGAGCACCCTGGAGCCTGAGCAGTGTAGACCCGGAAAACAAACACTGCGAGCCAGACCAAACCCAGTGTGGTCCATAAAGTGTGAGCACTCCCCACACATGCCAGTGATATTTGTTTGCAGTGTCTCCTCCCTCCCCACAACACAGCTGAATAAATGAGCCTAAATAAGTGACCACCTACACCCTCTTGTGTCAGGGTGGAAATTAGACATCAAAGAGACTTGCAAACAGAGGAAACCAAAATAAAAAAAGAAGACAGAACTACCCTAGAAGTGACAGGTGCAACAAATTAAAACCCTGTAGTTAACATTGACTAGGCATTGGAGGGGGCCTATAGACCTTGAGAACAAGTATAAGCTGGAACAAGGAACTATCTGAAATGGAACTGACCCCACACTGCCCACAATAGCTCCAGAGAAATTCCTAGATATATTTTTACTGTTTATCACATTTTAATTTTTAAAATTTAAGTTATTTATTATTCCTTTAATTTTCATTTTTATAACCTATTATTAACCTTGAAAAAAGGCCCTATTTTAAAGCAAATTTCATATATATATATATATATATATAATTTTGTGATTGATTTTGTTTTGTATTTTTAATACTGTATTTTTGAAAGTCCACCCTCTACTCTAGGTTTTTAATATTTACTTTTTAGTATTTGTTGTCAATTTTGTACCTTTAAGAATCAAACTGTCAGTACCCATTTTCACTTAGGGGTGTGATTATTGACTTGATTGCACTCTCCCCTTTTGACTCTCCTTTTTCTCCCCCAGGTCACCTCTATCTCCTCCTTCCCCTTTCTCTTCTCTACTTAACCCTGTTAATCTTTATGGGTATTCCAGGCTGTGGAGAACACTTAGGGAACTGATTACTGGCTGGATTTGTCTCTCCCCTTTTGGCTCCCTCTCTTCTCCCCCTGGTCACCTCTATCTCCATGCTCCCTCTTCTCTTCTCTATGTAACTCTGTGAACCTCTCTGGGTGTACCTCGCTGTGGAAAATTGTTTCACCATTAACCTAGATTTTATCATCTGTGCTATATGGATGGAGAAGTCTTGAGGCTACTCTAAGAACAAGACTGAAAGCCAGAGGCAGGAGGCTTAACTCCAAAACTTGAGAGCATCAGAGAACTCCTGATTCAAGGGAACATTAATAGACAAGAGTTCATCCAAAAGCCTCCATATCTACACTGAAAGCAAGCTCCACCCAAGAATCAAAAAGTTCCAGAGCAAGACATACCACACTAATTCTCCAGCAAAGCAGGAACACAGCCTTGAGCATTAAAAGACAGGTTGCCTAAAACCATGCCAAACCCATAGACACCCCCAAACTCACTAATGAACACTTAATTGCACTTCAGAGAGAGGAGATCCAGCTCCACCCCCCAGAACACAGACTCAAGCTCCCCTAACCAGGAAACCTCAACAAGCCACTAGTCCAACCCCACCCACAGGGAGCAGGCTCCACAATAAACAGCAATGATACACTTCTAGCCTACAGAAAGGGTACCCCAAACACAACAATCTAAACAAAATGAAAAGGCAGAGAAATATTCAGCAGGTAAATGCCCACCAACCTCCCCCGACCTGCTCCAAAAAAAAAGAGGAAGAAATAGGGAGTCTACCTGAAAAAGAATTCAGAATAATGATAGTAAAATGATCCAAAATCTTGGAAACAAAATGGAGTTACAGATAAACAGCTTAGAGACAAAGATTGAGAAGATGCAAGAAATGTTTAACAAGGCCATAGAAGAAATAAAGAAGAGTCAATCAATAATGAATAATGCAATAACTGAGATAAAAAGCATTCTGGAGGAAATGAACAGTAGAATAACTGAGGAAGAAGACAAGATAAGTGAGGTGGAAGATAGAATTGTGGAAATAAATGAAGCAGAGAGGAAAAAAGAATTAAAAGAAATGAGGACAACCTCAGAGACCTCTGGGACAAGGTTAAATGACCCAATATTCAAATCGTAGGAGTCCCAGGAGAAGAAGATCAAAAAAAGAAAGGGTATGAGAGAATACTTGAGGAGATAACAGTTGAAAACTTCCCTAAGATGGAGAAAGAAATAGCCACCCATGTCCAAAAAAACCAGAGAGTCCCAAACAGGATAAACCCAAGCTGAAACACCCCAAAACACATATTAATCAAACTAATGAAGATCAAACACAACGAGCCAATATTAAAAGCAGCAAGGGAAAGACAACAAATAGCACACAAGGGAATCCCTATAAGGATAACAGCTGATCTTTCAATAGAAACTCTCAGGCCAGAAAGGAATGGCAGGACATATTCAAAGTGATGAAAGAGAAAAGGCTACAACACAGATTATACCCATAATGGATCTCATTCAAATATGATGGAGAAATCAAAAGCTTTACATACAAGCAAAAGCTGAGAGAATTCAGCACCATCAAACCAGCTCTTCAACAAATGCTAAAGGATCTTCTCTACAGAGGAAACACAGAAAAGGTTTGTAAACTCAAACCCAAATCAACAAAATAAATGGAAACAGGATCATACTTATCAATAATTGCCTTAAATGTAAATGGGTTGAGTGTCCCAACCAAAAGACAAAGACTGGCTGAATAGATATAAAAACAAGACCCTTATATAGCCTGTGTACAAGAGCCACCTCAAACCAAGGGACACATACAGACTTAAAGTGAAGGGCTGGAAAAAGATATTTAATGCAAATGGAGACCAAAAGAAAGCAGGAGTAGCAATATTCATGTCAGATAAAACAGACTTTGAAATAAAGGCCGTTGAAAGATACAAAGAAGGACACTACATAATGATCAAAGGATCAATCCAAGAAGAAGATATAACAGTTATAAATATACATGTGCCCAACATAGGAGCACCTCAATACGTAAGGCAAATGCTAACAAATATGAAAGGGGAAATTAACAGTAACACAATAATAGTGGGAGATTTTAATACCCTACTATGGATAGATCAACCTAACAGAAAATTAACAAGGAAACACAAGCTTTAAATGACACAATAAACCAGTTAGATCCAATTGATATCTATAGGACATTTCACCCCAAAACAATGAATTTCACCTTTTTTTCAAGTGCACATGGAACATTCTCCAGGATAGATCACATGCTAGGCCATTAAAAAAAAAAAAAAGAAATCATTTCAAGCATCTTTTCTGATCACAATGTGGTAAGATTAGATGTCAACTACAGGGGAAAAACCTGTTAAAAATACAAACATATGGAGTTTAAACAACACACTTCTGAATAACCAACAAATCATGGAAGAAATCAAAAGGAAATCAAGATACACATAGAAACGAATAAAAATGAAAACAAAACAACCCCAAACCTATGGGATTCAGTAAAAGAAGTGCTAAGGGGAAAGTTCATAGCAATACAAGCTTACATCAAGAAACAAGAGAAAAATTAAATATATAATCTTACTTGACACCTAAAGAAAATAGAAAAAGAAGAAATGAAGAACCTCAGGGTTAGTAGAAGGAAAGAAATCATAAAAATTAGGGCAGAAATAAATGCAAAGGAAACAAAGGAGCCTATAGCAACAATCAACAAAACTAAAAGCTGGTTCTTCAAGAAGATAAATAAAAATCACAACTGACAACACAGAAATACAAAGGAATGTAAGAGACTACTATCAGCAACTATATGCCAATGAAATGGACAACTTGAAGAAATGGATGAACTCTTAGGAAAGTATAACCTTCCAAAATTGAACCAGGAAGAAAGAGAAAATCTTAACATAGCCATAACAAGCATGGCAATTGAAACTGTAATAAAAAATTTTCCAACAAACAAAAGCCCAAGACCAGATAGCTTCACAGGTGAATTTTACCAAAAATTTAGAGAAGAGCTAACACCTATCCTACTGAAACTCTTCCAGAAAAATGTAGAGGGAGTAAACTCTCAAACTCATTCTATGAGGCTACTATCACCCTAGTACCAAAACCAGATAAAGATGCCAAGAAAAAAGAAAACTACAGGCGAATATCACTGATGAACATAGATGCAAAAATCCTTGACAAAATTCTAGTAAACAGAATCCAACAACATATTAAAAAGATCATACATCATGACCAAGTAGGCTTCATCCCAGGGATGCAAGGATTCTTCAATATTCACAAAATAATCAGTGTGATATACCACATTAAGAAATTGAAAGATAAAAATGATATGGTTATCTTAGTAGATGCAGAGAAAGTCTCTGACAAAATTCATCACCCATTTATGACAAAAACCCTCCAGAAAGCAGGCATAGAAGGAACACACCTCAACATAATAAAAGCCATATATGATAAATCCATAGCAAACATTATCCTCAATGGTGAAAAATTGAAAGCATTTCCCCTANCAGAGAAAGTCTCTGACAAAATTCATCACCCATTTATGACAAAAACCCTCCAGAAAGCAGGCATAGAAGGAACACACCTCAACATAATAAAAGCCATATATGATAAATCCATAGCAAACATTATCCTCAATGGTGAAAAATTGAAAGCATTTCCCCTAAAGGCAAGAACAAGACAAGAGTGCCCACTATCACCAGTACTATTCAACATAGTTCTAGAAGTTTTAGCCACAGCAATCAGAGAAGAAAAAGAAATAAAAGAAATCCAGATTGGAAAAGAAGAAGTA
>SJYV01054018.1:397335-413184 GCA_006410875.1 Neotragus pygmaeus | reverse complement strand
GACCCTAACTGTGAAATCACACGGACCCTCCTGGGCGTTTGTGTTGTATATTTTATGCGTCACACACAATACAGATTAAAAAAATAAAGAACCCAAAGCCTGTTTCAGAATACGATGAAAACAAAGCGGGCCAGTTAATGTGGGAACCAGGGTTCGAGAGAAATAGCTTGGTTATGCTGCACTGACCTCACTCATTCAAGTAGCAAGTCCAGTTCAAACACCCACTGCTCAGTTAAACCTGCATCGCAGTCCTGACTCAGAAACACGTTTTGACAGCGTAGACGACCTAATCTGGCCCCCAGGTCCTGTTTCCCAACAAAACAGGGCTGGACCAGGGGGTTGCCAGGGGGCCTCTCAGTCCTTGCCGCGAGCACAGTATGAACTAACGTCTGAAGAGGTACACACGCCAAGAACTCCGACAAGACTCTGACCACGGAGCAAGAAACCTGGGNGTCCTGTTTCCCAACAAAACAGGGCTGGACCAGGGGGTTGCCAGGGGGCCTCTCAGTCCTTGCCGCGAGCACAGTATGAACTAACGTCTGAAGAGGTACACACGCCAAGAACTCCGACAAGACTCTGACCACGGAGCAAGAAACCTGGGCTGTTCTCCAAGAATCTTAAAACTTACTTGAATTTTAAGTTGCCTCGTGGATACAAAACAAAATCTGTTTTTAACTGAAATATTTGATTGGTGTATTCATACAGACATACTTTTAGGCATCTACCTCAACTCCCAATATTGCAAAAGTTATTTTAAAGTCTGAATCTGTAATTAATAGGTCTTGTGGTGGGGAAGGGTACGGTTGTTCCTCAGCTCACGGTTCTAAAATCCTGCCTAGGAAAAGACTTTCCCGTCTTCAAGTTACACATGTTGGAAAATGTAAGTATAGCATTATCATTTTGTGTAGATTTAGGTATTTTAGCTGACCTAAAATTATAAAATATACAAAAATGTATGCATTTATGGAGATTTCCCTAAATCAATCCTCCTCCCCTTCACCCCCACTTTTAAAAAATTTGGTCTATTATAGCTGCATAAATTTTGCTTATATGTCTTTCTTTCACGCAGCTTCAGTGTTTTAGTGCTGGCAAAGATCCTGTCACAAAGCTAATACAAAAGTAATGTCAAATACAGCCATGTTCCAAAGGAAGAAGCAAAAATGATTGGTTAAATTAATTTCTAAAATCAAATGTGCAGTTTCCAGCACATTTGTTGAGGAGTGACTGTTTGCAGCAGAAGGGTTTATACAGATACAAACTTCAGGGACATAATGACTAAATCAAAACAACTCCATTGAAATTACAGTGTTCTTTGTCAATGAAGAATGGATTTAAAAGACAATGAGTCAGTAACTGTAGACGCTCACTGTAACTGGTAATTGTAAACATTCTTCCCAAACAACAATTAATGAATGAGATGCCAACAGCTAACATAGTTTCAGCCTCATTTTCTCAGTTCCTCTTCACTCTGGGTACATTTTCTTAATGAAAAGACAAAGGCAAAAATAACAACCTGGAACTGGAACTATTTACAAAAGGAACTGTTAGCGCCACAAAGATTTATAACTGCCATAACTTCCGTAAGAATGTGGAAATGTTTTGGGGGAGAATGGATACATGGGTATGTGTGGCTGAGTCCCCTTCCTGTTCCCCTGAAACTATCAAGCGTTGTTAATCAGCTGTACACCAATGCAAAATATTTCCGGTGTTAAAAAAATTTTTTTTTAAGAATGTGAAATGGTTTGTAGCTATATGTGATCCCAATACCTATCAACTCATTTAGAAAAAAAATCACACATAAAAGCACACTTCTGTGAAATCCACTGGCAAGCAGGAGGAAAGACAGACTCTTTGCTTTGTAAATAATGTTTATGCAAATAAACAGAACTTAGCCTTTATCAATCTCTATAAATGCTGATGTCCTTGATTGGGCCAGCAGGTGGCGGTATGGACTGCTTGCCGGAACAGCCGGAACCTGGCTGGAATTTCTCATTGTTTCAAAAGTAATTCCCAAGAAATACAACTGNTTTATCAATCTCTATAAATGCTGATGTCCTTGATTGGGCCAGCAGGTGGCGGTATGGACTGCTTGCCGGAACAGCCAGAACCTGGCTGGAATTTCTCATTGTTTCAAAAGTAATTCCCAAGAAATACAACTGAGTTAATCTTATCTGTGTTTTGAAACTTTCAAAGATATTATTCCATCCTATCAGGGACTACCGTGAACTCCCTTTGTAAAGCCTGACGATCCATCTATTTCTCTTGGCTCGGTGCGGCGCATTCAAGAGCCGGGCGTCTTTCATTTCCAAGTCTTGGTAGCGGTGGGATACGCTTTATCTGTTTCACAGCCAGACAAGCACCACTGTTTACCTTGCCGAGGACAGAGCTTTGGGACGACAGGGGAATTTTCCTATCAACACGCAGAGCAACATACCCGTGAAACGAAAACAAGCGTGTGTTTGGAGAGAAAAACAAGGCAGGAGTGCAGCCGGCTGATTAGCGTCTCGGCCCACCATCCAGGCAGATCTCCTGACAAGCCTCTCTTCCCTGTGTTTGTATTTGATATCACTTATCTGTGGGTGGAACAGCCTCTGACAGGAGGCCTTTGGATCCTATCAACAAGATACGAGTCGCATTTATACACATGCCGACCGGTGCATCTTCTGAAAAAAATTTTCTCTCTCTTTTTATTACCAAAGTTTCCAGGCTTGCTCTACACATTCCTTCCAGGAGGCACTGCTAAAACCACCCTGAGTTATTTACCCCTTTCAAGCAGGGCGTGAGGGGATGGGGCTGTGGCCAGTTCCTCTTAAAGGGTCGGATAGGAAATGTTCCTGGCTTTGAGAACCAAGAGGTAAAACTGAGGATACGATGTAGGTGAAGCGGTAAAGAATCGCCTACCAACGCAGGAGGCGCAAGACACAGGTTCAGTCCCTGAGTCGGGAACACCCCGTGGAGGAGGGAGTGGCGACCCACTGCAGCATTCTTGCCCGTAGAGTTCCGCGGACTGAGGAGCCCAGGGGCTACAGTCCATGGGATCCAAACAGTCGGACTCAGCTGACTGCAACAAAACAGCAACTTCTGCAACTATTTAAAAATGTGAGCGCCATTCTTAGCTCAAGAGCGACACAATACCCAGCCGCGGGCCAGGCTCGGCCTACCAGCTTAGCCTGACAACAAGTTTCTAGAGAATAAACTCTGGTGGGTTTTCCTAGCCAAGCACACAAACACTCTCAGAAACACAGACTGTAGCCTTGTGCGCCGTTTAAAATGTTTTCCTGTTTAGAGCTATATGGTAGAGTTTCATACTAATCTTATATTTTAAAATATGTATTGTATTATGATCACTAAAAAATAAAAGTCGCATGCCTGAGATCAGAAGATTTGCTCCTAAAGACGTCTGTGATGCTGTCCAGTCCCTGGTGAGGGACTGCGGCGTGCGCGGGGGTGGGGAGGGGAAAGCCGCCAACCGAAGCCAGCAGGACGTGCTGACAGCCTGCGCTTTGCGGTAAAGGCCTTAGTTAGAAAGCCTCCAGGCGCTCTGTGTGCGTGAGTTTTAATTTCAGTTTAAGACTGATACTTTTTAAGAGTGATCGGCACCGCAGGCCTTTATAGAAAAGATCCCCGCTCCGGCCGGCCCTGCACGGCCGGCTCCCCTGAGCCTGCTGTCCTGGTCTGTCCTCCGTGGAGATTTCAGCGGCTAATGAGCTAATCTGTAGAACTAATTTAGAAAGAAATGTGAGTTTGGGGTTCACAGTTTCTTTCTTCCTCTTCACGAGATCATAGACTAATTCACAAAGTAGATTAGCTAGTAGGAAAGGAACGGCATAAAATAACAGACTTGCTCAATAATTATTTTATCTTTGACTTTGCAGTTTAGTCAGAAATATTCTTGGAAGCTTGCTTTTTAGCAATGAGGAAAAGAAACATAACCCACTCAGCCTGCCTGCTCAGTCTTGGCGTAGAGCTGGCAGGGGCTGTCCGGGAAGCCCAGCGCGACCCCTTTGTCCTGCAGGCGAGGAAGCTGGGACCCAGGGCCCGGGCGCCTGGGAGTCACACGGCGGGGGCGGGCTGAGCACACGCCATCTGCCTGCTGCTCAGCCGCTCAGGCCGTCTGACTCTCGACGCCATGGACCATAGCCCACCAGGCTCCTCTGTCCATGGGCTTTCCCAGGCAAGAATGCTGGATGGGTTTCCACTTCCTTCTCCAGGGGGTCTTCCCGACCCAAGGAATCAAACCTGCTTCTCCTGCTTGGCAGGTGGATTCTTTACCACTGAACCACCTGTGAAGCCCAAATTAATGAAATGTTGTTGTTTAGCCACTAAGTCTTGTCCGACTCCTTTGCAACCCCGTGGACTCTTGCCCGCCATTTATGGCTCCAAGGGTGGCGCTAACAGCAAGTTATCTGCCTTTCAATGAACAGGTCTTTGCTTAGACTCACAAGATAAGCGCAAAATACACGCTAATTTGAATGCCACCCAGCATTGCCCAGAGAGCCAGTATGAATGGGAATTTGGGGCACACATCTCTCTACTCCAAGCTGGTTCTGTGCCCACCTTAGAGAGAGAGTCCTGGGCAGTGAACTTGCTCCCCAGCCTGTAGACACCCAGGGACCTGAGTCCTGACTGCTCTGGGTGGGGACCAGCCACCCTGCGTCTGTGGGCTGCCAGTCATGGCTCAGGGCAGCCCAGAGGGACCACAGTCAGGGCCCCCCAGACCTGGGCTCTGCTCACAAACACAGGCCAACCCCTTCAATGGACAAAGTCAACACAGTCACTCACACCTCTCCGTATAAACACAGCAAACGGCCTGCTTATGACCAAGTCACATCAGCAAGGTTTGTTTTTAGAGTTAAGGCTTGTACTTTATGGGACACACTGTGACCCTTTAAATACATCTTTATCCAAAAGTGCTGTTTGCTCGGGGAACTCCTGGCTATCCAGGGGGCTCGCCAGGGGCCCCATCGAGACAGTCTGTGCAGCTGGATTCCAGACTTCTGTGTTGCCGAGTCAGACTTCCTTCAACCAGCCCCTCACCACCAGCACCCAGCCACTCTGCTCGTTCGCCCACCCACTCCAGAAAGAAACAGGGCTTTATCTCACTCTCTGGCTCCTTCCAACATGACAGCAGACAAATGCCAACATAATGCCACGTGCCACCCCCCAGGGGAGGGGACCCTGCCGGTGCTGCCCTGCCCTGCGCGCCCCCACCTAGCTCCCGCTTCTCAGAGACGTTCTTTCCAAGCTCGGGGCCCAGAGGAGCTGTGATCACGTCACCCCCACAGCGCCTAGACACTGGCTGGGCCAATCAAAGCCTGGCACAGGACTCGCTTCAGTTGGAGTGTTCGCCAAGAGCTTTTTCTTCTCTGGTTGTAAGGTCTTTAAAGGTGACCCTGAATTCCCGCCCTGGATCTGGGATGGAGCCTGTCTGGAGCAGGAGAGATGGGAAAGACAGAGAGACAGAGAGAAACAGAGACAGGCGGAGGTCAAGGAGCAAGCCTGCAGGGCGGGGCGCCCATGGACCCAGTGCCAACCCACTGGATACAACATGAAGTCAGAGGTGCCCCACCTGCCCCAGGGCAGGAGGAAGAGCGCCTGGCAGGGCCCCACGGCCTCCAAGAGCCTCAGAGCAAGCTAGGAAGCTCCGTGGCCCATGCGGCTGACGCGCAGCCCTGGGCTGGCTTCTGCTCACCTGCGTTTCACGCTGTCGGCACAGTCGTGGGTTTTTCAGGCGGTCAGTTGTCAGCATTTACCGAGCAACCTTTTCTGTGCAAACCTGAGTCCCGGTGTCTCAGGGACAGTGGGTGGAGGACCCAGCCGTGCGCTGGTCCTCTCCCCAAGCAGGGCTGGGCGGGCTCTAGCAGGTACCAGGCCCCCAGACAGGCAGGCCCAGCGCGTGACCCAGGTGTCTGCGAGTCCTGGACCTGCCCTCGTGCCCACAGCCCACCAGCCAGGAGCACACCAGACCTGCCGGAAGCCACCCTGGCGAGGCTGTCCCGTGCTGCCATCTGACGGGAATGTTCGTCTCTCAAAGTGCGTGGTTAGGACGCATTCTCAGCAGACTGCTGGGCGCCCAGCCCAACACTTTCCTTTTCAATCACGTGTCAGGATGTCAAACATTCAGGAGTATTGTTACTGAGATGCTGTACATAGACTGCTCTAGCTACTATGGAAAATAATGTTGTATCACTTTTTACTGAACTTCAAAGTGTTCTATTGAATCCTAGAGCAAATTTCCCTCAAGCTGCTGCTGCTAAGTCACTTCAGTCATGTCCGACTCTGTGTGACCCCACAGACGGCAGCCCACCAGGCTCCCCTGTCCCTGGGATTCTCCAGGCAAGAACACTGGAGTGGGCTGCCATTTCCTTCTCCAGTGCATGAAAGTGAAAAGTGAAAGGAAGTCGCTCATTTGTGTCCGACTCTTCGCGACCCCATGGACCGCAGCCCACCAGGCTCCTCTGTCCATGGGATTTTCCAGGCAAGAGTACTGGAGTAGGGTGCCATCGAAGCTGGCTCGTCTTTAAAACATCGTATTTACTTACTTGGCTGCCCCGGGCCTTGGCTGGGGCATGTGGGATCTTTAGCTGCAGCGTGTGGGATCTGGCTCCCCAGCCAGGGATCAAACCCACACCCCAGCATTGAGAGCACAGCCTTACCCCCTGGACCACCGCCGAAGTCCCGTCGCAAAGCTGACAAGACTTGCGATCCTCGTCCGCTTCAGACACCCTGGAGGGAGCGCATGGCCTGGTTGAAATAGAAAACTCCTCTGGGGTCTCAAGAAATAGTCTCCCTGGGCTGGCTTCCCATCGCAGCCCCACTTGCAGCGGGAGTTTGTAAGGCTGGGGTCACAGGACAGATGGGACTGCTGTCCCGCCCTGGGCCCAAGGGGTGTATTAAGGACTGGGAGACTGGCAAAACAGTGGGTTATCTGACACTTGCCCGCCGTGTCGTCTGTTTACTCCCAGGAAGAGGCTGAGTAGAGGCGGCGTGCCGTAGATGGAGCACCGCCAGCTGCCCCGCGTGGCTGTCTGCTTGCCTCCGCAGGGCGCGGGCCGGGCTCCTTCTTCACAGACCCTCGCCGGGCCGGGCCCCTCTGTCTTCACGTGCTGCCTCTGTGCGGGTGTGTGGGAGACGGGGCGGCCTTTCTGGATCAGCAGGCATTCCTGTCGGCAGGCGTCTGGCTGGGACCAACTGGCTGTGCTCCTGGGCTCTGTCCCATTTCTGTTCTAAAGCTCTCTGCAAAACCTTCTGCCAGACTTACTGTCCAGCTGAGGGGCTAGTTCCCGTTCTTGCTTCTCTTTTCAAATTAGGTCTCCAGTGTGAGTCTCAGCTCCACGGACAAAATGAGACGAGAGCGCTGCTTTAACTCCCAAACGTCATCCAAAGGAATATTGTAATCTAGCCTGAAAACCTCCTACAGTTTCGTCATCTTAGATTNTCTAACTCCTCCTAGAATTACATCAGTCTGGCTCAGACGGTAAAGCGTCTGTCTACAATACAGGAGACCTGGGTTTGATCCCTGGGTCAGGAAGATTCCCTGGAGAAGGAAATGGCAACCCACTCCAGTATTCTTGCCTGGAAAATCCCATGGATGGAGGAGCTTGGTGCAGGCTACTGCCCATGGGGTCGCAAAGAGTCGGGCACGACTGAGCGACTTCACTTTCACTTTAACACAAATTCATGAACTCTCCTGGGAAAGAATTTTTACTCAGAATACAAGGATTTTTTTCCTCCCACTGTTGGCACTTATCCATAACTTTATGAAAGCCAATAGGATCATTGAATTTGTTTAATACTATTTTTTCAAATAGTATTAGCCTAACTTGAATGCATATATTTACTATATTACGATTAGAAAAGGAACATTCATGTTGACAGAGAAAGAAAGAGTCCATGCTTAACACTGGAAAATCAGCAGATAACAGAAATGAAATATACAAATCTGCTGCCTGGTGGGCTGCTGTCTATGGGGTCACACAGTGTCGGACACGACTGAAGCGACTTAGCAACAGCAGCAGCAGCAGCAGCCATGGGTAAATATAAATTCATCTGATTGGTGGCAGAAAGAAAAGGAACATTTACTAAATTGCAATACTAATGGTAAGTCAGGCTTTCTTTACAATTCAAACTTGAAAAGCTTTGAAGGGTACGTTTTAGGGATAAAAAGATTGTGAGCTCCCTTCTCTTGCATAGAGGGAAAAATCTCATGATTCCTTAATGTTTAGCTTCAGGATTTTCAGGCTACATCAAAATGATAGTTTTTTATGCATTAATGTTTACATAACTGCTATTTTTGCAGACGTTGAAATTATAGAGAGCAGCAATTGTTGAGGGAAAAAAGCAGTATAAATAAATAGAAGCTAGAATTTTCCCCCTTCAGAGGTAGGCTTTTGCTATTCCTAGCCCAGAATACTTGTGCTATTTGTGTGAGATTGTGCTTCAGGCCATGGAGAGACTAGTTTGCTCTGGAAATTAAAACTCCACAAGTAGGAGGATATACAATAGGCTAATAAAGCAAATGTTTGACTCTTCACAAGTGGCATAATGAATAATAACTTTTTCTTTCTTGGAGTTACGCTCGCTGACATTAGGTCTCTGTTATGCTAAGGGGAAATAAACAAGCAGGGAGAATGAGTAAGCAGAGTAAATTTCACATCATGCGTCTTTGGCTTGGGCACGGTGTATATCCTGTGTTATTTGGTAGCTTGGGATTTTATGTCATGAGGCACGTGTTTTGTGGGCACAGGGCATGGGCGGGAGGGGCTGGTGAGGAGGCAGGGTGCTCACACATCCTTTTGCTTGGATGAGCCCCAGTTGTCTTTGGGTTAACCACTCATATCTCCCCTTTCACTTGCAAAAGCGCCCCACTTTACTGGATGGTAATGTTTATGTTTACTATTAACTAACAACGAACATCAAGGATGGAGGGAAAGTACCCAGTTTATGCCTCCATAACATCTCCCAAGTCATTGTAAAGAAAGGCAGTAATAACAATCCTTGACAAGGACAATTGATGCTTGCTTGATCTTAAACAGAATGAGAATATTAACCTTTATTAACAGATTTGACTATTTTTATTGGTCTGTCACTTATAAATCGTGACTTTGAGCTTGCTACACAAACACAACATCAACAAATCTCTTGGTTGCTGCTTCCTACCCCTTCCCCACACCTCCACAAGCCACTGGATTCCATCCCTAAATCTTATTTAAATATCTATAGAAATCCTTCAGTCTTCACTGTCAAGAACTATTCTGAAAAGGGCGTTACTGGAGAAGGAGCCTGGTCTAGTGATGAGCCTAGTTAGAAGAAAGGAAGCAAGGAAGGAACTCAAGTGAGGTGGCAAGGGAGAAGTAAACGATTTTGAGAATGAGATATTTATTCATCCATCCTCACAGCAGCATTATTCTCAACAGCCAACCCAAGGGTCTGTTAGCAGATGAATGGATTTTAAAAAATGTGGCATATATGTGTGTGCATATATGTATTAATATGAAATCCATATATATATAACATGTCTGTCTGTATATATATTATATATTGTATATAATGGGGCTCCCCTGGTGGTGCAGTGGTAAAGAATCTGCCTGCCAATGCAGCAGACATAGGTTCAGTCCCTGGATTGGGAAGATCCCGTGGAGAAGGAAATGGCAACCCACTCCAGTAAACTTGCCTGGGAAATGCCATGGATAGTGGAGCCTGGTGGGTTACAGTCCATGGGGTTGCAAAGAGTCAGACATAACTTAGCATCTAAACAACAGCAATACTCTCATATATAATGGGTTACTATTCAGCTTTAGAAGAGAACCACATACTGATATGTGCTATGACAGGACCGGATGTTGAAAACAGTATCCTAAGTGAAAGAAGCCAGACCCCAAAGGACAAATATTGTAAGATTTCACTTATATGCAGTGCCTAGGGTAGACACATTCATCCTAACAGAAAGTAGAATATCAGTTATCTGGAACTGGAGGAGAAGGTAAGGGGCAGTCAGTGTTTGAAGAGTAAAGAGTTTTCTGTCTGGGAAGAAACATTCTGGAGGCTGGTGGAGGTAATGACTGCACTACCTTGGAAATGTGCTTCATGCTGCTGAAGTGTACACTTAAAATGGTTAAGATGTAAATTTCACATTATATGTATTTTGCCAAAATACCAGTAGTATCAGGAAAGGCTGCATTAGGGCAGAAACCAGCATGATCTAATGTTTCTTGTTGGATGTTTTGGTTTCCCAGGGCAGTTGTAAGCAAATTTGATACAAACTTATAACTTAAAATAACAGAAAGTTAGTTTCTCACAGTTCTGGAGGCCAGAAGTCTGAAATCAAAGTGCCAACCAGCAAGGTTGGTTTCTTTTGGAGGATCTGAAGGAGACTGTTCCTTGCATCTTTCCAATAGCCAAAAGGTAGAAGGAACTCAAGTGTTTGTCAGCAGATGAATGAATAGCCAAGTATATGTGTACACACATACTCACGTGTGCATGTGTGCACTGCCCTTTGGCTTGTAGTTACATGATTCCAGTCTCTGCCTCCCCGCTCACGGTGTGCTGGGTCTCTGAGTCTCAAATCTCCCTCTGCCTTTCTCTTTATAAGAACCCCTGCCATTGGATTTGTTTCATACTAAATCTCGGGTGCTCTTATCTTAACATGCCTAATTTAATTACATCTGCAAAGTCGCTTTTTCCAAGTAAGGTCACATTTGCACGTTCTGAGTGGACATATCTTTTTTGGGGCGAAGTGCACAATTAGTCACCCAGAGCCAGACGTTCTGGAGTGTGAAGTCAAGTGGGGCTTAAGGAGGGCCTTAATAAAGCTAGTGGATATGATGAAATTCTAGCAGAACTATTCAGATCCCTAAAGGATGATGCCATCAAGATTTTGCATTCCCTGTGTCAGCAAATCTGGGAGACCCATCTGTGGCCACAGGATTGGAGAAGGTCAACTCTCATCCCAATTCCCAGGAACAGTACCAAAGAATGTGCTAACTATCAGACAACTGCACTCATCTCCCATGCTAGTAAGGTCATACTTAACATCTTGCATGCTAGGAGTCAGCATTATGTGAATCAAGAATTTCCAGATGTCTAGGTTGGGTTTAGAAAAGGAAGAGGAACTAGATATCAAATTGCCAACATTTCTGGATTGTAGAGAATGCCAGGGCCTTTCAGAGAAGCATCTATCTCTGTTTCATCAGCTACACTAAAGCCTTTGACTGTGTGGATCATGACAAACTGTGGAAAGCTCTTAGAGAGATAGGAATACCAGACCATCCTACCTGTCTTCTGATAAACCTGTATATGGATCAAGAAGCAACAGTTAGAACCCTCTATGGACAACTGATTTGTTCAAGAACAAGAAAGGAGTACGAAAGGGCTGTCTGCTGTCACCCTATTTGTTTAACCTGTACCTGAGCACATCATGAGAAATGCTGGACTGGATGAGTTATAGTCTGGAATCAAGATAAGCTGGAGAAATATCAACAACCTCAGATACATGGGTGATATCACTCTACTGACAGAAAGTGAACAGGAACTAAAGAACCTCTTGATAAAGGTGAAGGAGGAGAGTGAAAGAGCTGGCTTAAGACTAAATAATAAAAAACTAAGATCATGGCATCTGCCCCCATTACTGCATGGCAGAGAGAAGGGGAAAAGGTGGAAGTAGTGACAGATTTCCTCTTCTTGGGCTCTAAAATCACTGCAGATGGTGACTGCAGCCATGAAACTAGAAGACGATTGCTTCTTGGCCAGAAAGTGATGACATTGCTCTGCCAACAAAGGTCAGTATAGTCAAGGCTACGGTCTTCCCAGTGGTCAGGTACAGTTGTGAGAGCTGGACCATAAAGAAGGCAGAATGCCAAAGAATTGATGACTTCAAATAGTGGTGCTGGAAAAAACTCCTGAAAGTCCCTTGGACAGCAAAGAGATCAAACCAGTCAATCTTAAGGGAGATCAACACTGAATATTCACTGAAAGGATTGATGCTGAAGCTGAAGCTCCAGTATTTCAGTCATCTGATATGAACAGAAGATTCACTGGAAAAGTCCCTGATGCTGGGGAAGATTGAGGGCTGAAGGAGAAGAGGGCATCATAGGATGAGATGGCTGTATGGCATCATAGATGCAATGAACATGAACTTGGGAAAACGCCGGGAGATGGTGATGGACAAGGAGGCCTGGTGTGCTGCAGTCCATGGGATTGCAAAGAGTTGGACACGACTGAGCGACTGAAAAACAACATTTTGACTCAGTTTATGTGGGTGCTCAGACACTCAGCTGTGTCTGATTCTTTGGGGCCCTATGGACTGTAGTCCACCAGCATCGTCTGCCCATGGAATTCTCCAGGCAAGAATACGGGAGCGGTTTGCCATTTTCTTCTCCAGGAGATCTTCTCGACCCAGGGATCAAACCTGAGTCTCTTGCATCTCCTACATTGACAGGCAGATTCTTTACCACTGTGCCACCAGGGAAACGCAATTTGACTCAGTACAGATACCAAGGGAACATGTCATGCAAAGATGGGCTTGATAAAGGACAGAAATGGTATGGACCTAACAGAAGCAGAAGATATTAAGAAGAGGTGGCAAGAATACATGGAAGAACTGTATAAAAAAGATCTTCATGACCCAGATAATCATGATGATATGATCACTAATCTAGAGCCAGACATCTTGGAATGTGAAGTCAAGTGGGCCTTAGAAAGCATCACTACAAACAAAGCTAGTGGAGGTGATGTAATTCCAGTTGAGCTCTTTCAAATCCTGAAAGATGATGCTGTGAAAGTGCTGCATTCAATATGCCAGCAAATGTGGAAAACTCAGNTTATATTATAGGTCAATATTGTAATATTATAAAATAGAATAATCTTAATAACATCATGGTTGATACGTGTATGTATTGCCAACTGATCGCCAGAGTAAGTCTTGTTAACATCTGTCATGACACGTTGTTATCAGAAAAATTCTCTTTTGGTCAGAACTTTTACCCTCTGCTCTCTTAGCGGCCTTCAAGCGTGCAGTCCAGTGTCGTTAGCTATGATCCCACCACACTGCGCATCACGGGCCCGCGACTGACTTCGCAGCTGGAGTCTGTCGTCTGGCCCCTCCCGCCCGTGCTGCCCGCCTCTGGAGACCACAGCCTGACCTCTGCGTCTATGAACTTGGTTTGGGGTTCTGGTTTGTTGGTTTTAGGTTCCACAAACAGGCGAGATCCTGCAGCGATCGTTTCTGTCTGCCTTATCTCATTTCGCATAAGATCTTCACCGTCCATCTACGCTGTTCCAAACGGCCAGATTTCATTCTTTATTATGGCCGGATGATATTCCAGTGTGTCTATATGGGGCGGGAGGGACGTATAGACAGAAAGGAATGGATCGATAGGTAGATAAAATCGGTAGATAAAATACTTTCTTTATCCAGTCATCCGTCAGTGAACACTTAGGCCATGGCCACGTGTTGCCTATCATAAAAAATGCTGCAATAAACACAGCGTCTTTTTTCGTCAGGGTTCTCACTCTCTTCAGGTATATGCCCAGGAGCAGGAGTGCTGGTCATTTGGTAGCTCCATTTTTAATTTCTTGAGGAGCCTCCCTGCCATTTTCCACAGTGGTTGCACAAATGTACGTTCCCACCAACAGTGCTCAAGAGTTCTGTTTCTGCACATTCTCCGCAACACTCGCTATTTCTCACGTTTGTGATAGCAGCCTGGCAGGCAGGTGTGAGGTTACTTCTTGCGTGATTGACTTGCATTTCCCTGATGATTAGGAACAAGGATTAAGCCTGAAGACAGTGCAGAGAAGAGGACTCAGACAATCCAGCGAGAGCGGGAGACGGCCAGTGGAACATAATGCTTGCGCACCCCAAGACCCGGGCCCCCCGACAGTCAGCCACCTCCAGCGGAGACCCAAGGACCTGTGCCGCTGGCAGGCAGGACAGCAGCGAGAAGTCTCTCTCTTGAAGCTCAGCTCTCAGGACAAAAATCAGGACAGACAGGAGCCTTGTCAGTTTCACTGATGACTCACAGCACCGTGGGCCCAAGTGGCCATGGGTCTGATGCGAGCGGCAAGTGCATGGATCTGTGAGGTCAGCTCGACACCAGGCTTCTAGAGTCTGGTCCTATCCCGCTGGCCCCCTTCTTAGAGCCTGAAGCAAAAGACAGCAGACAGGGACGAAAGAGAGCGGCCTGACTCCACCAAGGATGCCAGAATAATGGGGAACAAAATCTGGGTTTTAAACTGAGAGTCAACAGGCCGGTGCCGTGAGCGGCAGCGCCGTGAGCGGGCGGGGGCGAGGGCCCCGGGGACCCCCGGCTGCAGGCTAGGGTCCAGGACCACAGCAGACGCAGCCCACTGCCCGCCTGGACCGTCACACCAACCGGGAAGACAAAGGCCAGGCCGGGGAGCAGAGCCACTCGTTCAGAGCTTACTCCAGCAGGGAGAGAGCGGGAAGGCTCCCCGGTGGAGAAGGGGGCTTCGGGGCGCACCCCTGCAGCCTGTGGGTGTGGGGAAGCTGTGGACAGGCCAGCCGGGGGATGTCCGTGGGGCTCATCGGGGCTGCTTTCTCAGATCTCTCTGGTTGGTCTTGTGTTGGAAACGGCAAAAGTTAGGGAAGCTGTCCGCTTGGTTCATCGAGTCCCGGCCGCTGTGGGGCCGATTGTCCCAGAGGCTTGGCTTCCTGGGCTGGGGCCGCGGAGGCTGACTGTAGGCTGCGGTGTTTGCCGGGCAGCGCAGCAGGCCGAGGTGCCTAGTCAGCCTACAGCCTTCAACCCAGCAGGGTCCCTCCCTGAAATCTGTCTTCTCTAGATGAAATGGGCTGCATACGAGGCTACACATGGCAGGGTTCTTTTGAGAGAAGAAAGGAAAGACTGAAAGCAACCCAAATGTCCCCCCTCCGGGCACAGGATGCGTGAGCAGGGGCGCAGCCCGGCCCCGAAGACTTAATCCATGACCCCTCCTCAGCTTCCAAGCCCCCACACAGCACCCAACAGCTCCCCTGTACCTGTCAGACTTCTCAAATGCGTTTGTAAGGACTTGAAGCAAAATTCAGTATCATTTACCGTTGTGTCCTCTCTGTAAATACTAGTCGGTTGGGAGTGAAATACAGGGCAGCTGTTTCTCTCCAACCAGAGGCCAGGCAGTCATGAAATGGAACAGAAAAACAGACACAGTTAACAAATCAGAACATGGTTTCTGAGAAGCAAGTCTGCTTCGCCATGAACATGGCTGTTAGAGCACGCTACAGAAACAAAGACGTTGTCTTGATTCCAGTTAAACAAGGTTCTGCAGACATGATCTAAGAGAGACGTCCAATGGGCTTCTCCAGAGGCCAGTGATGATTTTAGGCTTTCAGGGTCATCCTGTATCTGTAGCCTAGCTTCAGATTTGCTAATTTGTTTTTAACAACATTTGAATATGTGGAGCCTTCCTCATTTCTAGGGCTGTATAGAAGCAGATCACAGAATGGATTTGGGGCTCACAGTTCAGTTCAGTTGCTAATTTGTGTCCAACTCTTCGCAACCCCACGAGTCACAGCACGCCAGGCCTCCCTGTCGATCACCAACTCCCGGAGTTCACTCAGACTCACGTCCATCGAGGCAGTGATGCCATCCAGCCATCGCATCCTCGGTCGTCCCCTTCTCCTCCTGCTCCCAATCCCTCCCAACATCAGAGTCTTTTCCAATGAGTCAGCTCTTTGCATGAGGTGGCCAAAGTATTGGAGTTTCAGCTTCAGCATCAGTTCTTCCAATGAACACCCAGGACTGATCTTCTTTAGGTTGGACTGGGTGGATCTCCTTGCAGTCCAAGGGACTCTCAAGAGTCTTCTCCAACACCACAGTTCAAAAGCATCAATTCTTC
>SJYV01054018.1:343796-397313 GCA_006410875.1 Neotragus pygmaeus | reverse complement strand
AGTGATGAATCCCTTGTCAGCTTGAAAAGACTGGATTACTGAGCCCCCTGGGGGAGATGGAAGAGACTCAGAGGCCCCACACCTGGCAAGCACAGTAAGGCGTTCAGTACTCACTGTGGAGAGGAAGAACTCCCCCAGGGCTCTCTCTCAGCCCTCCAGTCATAGCTGCCCTGGAGCTGAGAGAAGGTATGGAGGGAATGGCTTGCCCATCTAAGTGCACAGCACTTGAAGTGATGCCCCAGACTCCCAGGGCTTCCACTGGATGAGGCAGAAGCAGCAGATGTGAGCCCACAGTAACAAAAGCAGGGTGGCCATGACTAAAGAGGAACATCGTGCCTCCAGGTAGGACCCCAGGCGTGGCCAGCCTCGCAGTCACTACCCTTTATCGAGTGCTCACGAGGCCCCAGGATCCCTGCGAAGGTATTTCCAAACCTTACCTCAGTCATCATTCCAAAGAGATGAAGAGAGTACACTCACTTATCCCTACTTTACAAAGGAGGAAACAGACGCTCAGAGGGGTTAAGCAACTTGCTTAATATCACGCAGCAGATCAGTGCTGAGGTGTATCGAAATTCAAAGTCCATGTTCTTAATCACTACAACATGCTACTCCTCATACATGGGAGGTATGGATTAGTCAAGAAGGTATGGATTATGCCTGGCAGAAAGGTGAGTCTCAGCGGCATCTCTCTACACAGGTGATGTGGAGGGCATGGGACTCTGCGCTGAAGGAGGGGAAGGCCACCTTGCAGGTGTGGGGTCAGGTTAACACCTGATGACTCTTCTTTGAATTCATGTGGCTGACTGGGGGGAGGCTGTTTGATGAGCATGATACCTGCCAATCAGTTGTGAAAGAGAAAGACAGTTATGGTCACCTACTGGTGAAAGGTACAGAAGAAGGGAAGAAAAAGCAAGCTTTATCAGGGTACATATACACACCACTTCAGTCTAACCTTCACAGCACAGAGGCCCAGAGAGGTTGACTTTGGAATTGTTCACATAGTTGGTAAGAAGCAAAGAAAGGATCCAACTCAGGACACAATATCCCAAGTACTAGGTGGCTGCTCTAGAGACCTTTCTCAAACCGATGATCCTGCACCCCTTCCCAATAAAGTCTTTTGGTTTGTCAGTATGTGTCTCCTCAGACAACTCATTTTCCAGTGTTAGACAAGAGCCCACTCTTAGGCCCTAGAAGGGGTCCCCTCATCATCTACACTACCCTAGGCTGTAAATTCCTGGAGGGCAAAGAATTCTCCTCTTTGAATTCACACATGCAATAAATATAAAGCAACTAGTAACCATTATAACCATCCACAAAAGAAGGAACCAACTCCAATCTCTTAATTCCCTACAAGAAGTTCAATACTTTAAACTTTTTTCAAATACAGTATTAAATACATGTGCACACATATAAAAGATTTTCAAATGGTCAGAAAAGAATGAAGAAGTCTCCTTCACATCCTAGTTGCACAACTGCCCTAACCTTCAGAAATAGTCACTACATCTTATTCTAGATCATTCCAGAAATGTATGCATAAGCAAGAATATCTTATGTATATCCATGAATTATATGCATATATATTATGAATATATATATTCCTGCATATATGTATATATCTACATATTCTTCCCATTTATATAAATGAAAGATACTGTGCTACTTGGGATTCCCAGGTGTCTCAGCATTTAAGAATCCGCCTGCCAATGCAGGAGACATGGGTTCAATCCCTGGGTTGGAAAGATCCCCTAGAGAAGGAAATGGAAACCCACTCCAGGATTCTCACCTGGGAAATCCTATGGACAGAGGAGCCTGGTGGGCTACAGTCCATGGGGTCACAAAAATCGGACACTGCTTGGCGACTAAACAACTTTTCTACTTATTCTCCATTTGCCACTCCCATTCTCAAGCCATTTTACGTCCTATTTGCCCCCAAGAGGTGGCCCCTATGTACGTCATTACCCAGTCTCCCTTGCTGGCTGGTTTCCAGTTGAGTCTCCAATGACTGGCACAGAAGGAAGGAAGTTGGAGGATGGAAAGAGAGAGAGGTTTGGGTATCGCTTCTTTCCCTGTTCTGGCCCCCTGTCCATGATGGTAGCTGCACACCTCCACACCTAAAGCTCCAACATGCAACCCACACTCCAGGCTCCAGCATTCAGCCCCTTTAGCTCCAAGGATGTATCTTAATCTAGGTTTCCAGGAAACAGACTGAGATGGGGAGGTACATGCGCATAGCTTAATGAGGAGCATCTTAGGAGACATAACTGTAAGGAAAAGAAGAAAGCAGGACTGGCCAGAAGAAGTTAACATGAAATACAATTCAATGAGACCTCCGATGATGCCACAGGGAGCTCTGGAACTGTGGTGGTCCTTCAGAAATGCCCCAAATTGAGAAAAGGGGGTTGGGCTTTTGTAGGCCTGCATCAGAGAGTCATTGACCATGGCCGTCCCCGGGAGAGAGTGTAACCTGAAAGAAGCTGTCCCTTGTGATGGCTGAAGGCAACCAAGTGAGCGGACAGCTGTGAGCCAGCTGGGGTTGATATTCTCAGCTCCTGGGAACAGGTGCATCAGCCCTAGAAAGGAGACCTGGGTGGAGAGCCTCCGTTTCCATTATAAGGAGGCAGTGGCTTCTCCCGCTGATGCTGGTGTCTAAATGCCTCTGCCCATACCGCTATACACAGTCCATTCATTACAGTCTCAACATCTGAACCAGCTGGGGAAATTTTTGTTTCCCGATGGGATCCTGACCAACACACCTACAATATATGAAACCCCTGCCTCTACTCACACACACAGACTCACACTTTCATTTAATATGCCTTGAAATACATTCCATCTCAGTCTGTAATTATCAAATGGCTGCACTGTGATTCACTGCTTTAACAGAATATAATGCAATTACCAACTGCTTAGACACTGAGGCTAATTCCAGCTCTGTTCTTGCAAACAATTCTGCAATGAGCTTTTGTGCACACCAATAAGAAAAGGATAAATACCTCAGAGTGAAACTACTGGATCAAAGAGTATGTACCTTTTAATTGTGATAGATATTGCCTCCATGAATGAAAGTGAAGTTGCTCAGTCGTATCCGACTCTTCACGACCCCATGGACTATATCCTACCAGGCTCCTCTATCCATGGAGTTTTCCAGGCAGGAGTACTGGAGTGGGTTGCCATTTCCTTCTCCAGGGGATCTTCCCGACACAGGGATTGAACCCAGGTCTNGATCTCTAGTCTTTCCCATTCTGTTGTTTTCCTCTATTTCTTTGCATTGATTGCTGAAGAAGGCTTTCTTATCTCTCCTTGCTATTCTTTGGAACTCTGCATTCAGATGCTTATATCTTTCCTTTTCTCCTTTGTTCTTCAACTCTCTTCTTTTCACAGCTATTTGTAAGGCCTCCCCAGACAGCCATTTTGCTTTTTTGCATTTCTTTTCCATGGGGATAGTCTTGATCCCTGTCTCCTGTACAACGTCACGAACCTCATTCCATAGTTCATCAGGCACTCTGTCTATCAGATCTAGGCCCTTAAATCTCTTTTGCACTTCCACTGTATAATCATAAGGGATTTATTTGATTTAGGTCATACCTGAATGGTCTAGCGGTTTTCCCCACTTTATTCAATTTAAGTCTGAATTTGGTAATAAGGAGTTCATGATCTGAGCCACAGTCAGCTCCTTGTCTTGTTTTTGTTAACTGTATAGAGCTCCCATCTTTGGCTCCAAAGAATATAATCAATCTGACTTTGGTGTTGACCATCTGGTGATGTCCATGTGTAGAGTCTTCTCTTGTGTTGTTGGAAGAGGGTGTTTGCTATGACCAATGTGTTCTCTTGGCAAAACTCCATTAGCTTTTTCCCTGCTTCATTTTGTACTCCAAGGCCAAATTTTCCTGTTACTCCAGGTAGCTCTTGACTTCCTACTTTAGCATTCCAATCCCCTATAATGAAAAGGACATCTTTTTTGGGTGTTAGTTCTAAAAGGTCTTGTAAGTCTTCATAGAACTGTTCAACTTCCGCTTCTTCAGCTTTACTGGTTGGGGCATAGGTTTGGATTACTGTGATATTGAACGGTTTGCTTTGGAAATGAACAGAGATCATTCTGTTGTTTTTGAGAGTGCATCCAAGTACTGACTCTTTTGTAGAGCCTAACTCTTTTGTTGACCATGATGGCTATTCTATTTCTTCTAAGGGATTCCTGCCCTCAGTAGTAGATATAATGGTCATCTGAGTTAAATTCACCCATTCCAATCCATTTTAGTTCACTGATTCCTAAAATGTCAATGTTCACCCTTGCTATCTCCTGTTAGACCACTTCCAATTTGCCTTGATTCATGCACCTGACATTCCAGGTTCCTATGCAACGTTGCTCTTTACAGCATCAGACCTGGATTCTATCAGCAGTCACATCCACAACTGAGTATTGTTTTTGCTTTGGCTCCATCCCTTCATTCTTTCTGGAGTTGTTTCTCCACTGATCTCCAGTAGCATATTGAGCATCTACTGGCCTGGGGAGTTTCCCTTTCAGCCCTGCCTAGAAGCCAAAGTTCCCTGACTTCTTTTTTACGAGAAGAAGAGAGCATATTGGAGAAATGTCTAAGTCTGAATATTTAAATATGTGGGCAGGTTTCAAGTGGACTCTTCAGGCAAAGAAACTCTATGACAAAAGAGACCAAGGTGGTGGCTGAAATGTCAGAAGCTCCTGGAAGACTGGCTGAACCCAGCTTGCAAGGGGCCGCGTTCCCCAGAGGCGCCGTGTCTGGGACACACTCTGAGCACCGCGCTGCAGGGACAGGCATGCCGAGTGCACGCCTCCGGCGCCTCGCTTTGCGTGCTCTTGCCTTTGCTGCTCATTAAAGCTCGTCCCCCGACTGAAACGAGGCTGTGACACGTGGATCCCTGTCTCAGTGGCCAGCGAGTCAGGCCCTCCGCAGGCGTCACCGAAACTCCAGTCTCAACGCACTCTGGGGACAACGGGCAGGCGACCAGTTCACCCAGTCTCCAAGGGTCCGAGGCTCTGAGATGGGGTGGGCTTGATTCTTTTCTTCTATTTTATGTGCATTCATTTTATCCTACTCACGTTGTGCAGTTGTTATGCAGCCTATGAAAAGTACCAAAGCCTCATCCATTTTCCAGAGCTGGGTCAGAGCTAAGCTGTGAGAAGGGAAAACCGTGAGGAGAGTCCAGGTGGAGCTGAGGGTGGGTCGGAGGCTGGCTGCCTGGCACCCGGTGCGTGGCACCGTCTCTGTGGGCACGATTCCTGCCAGGAGGCCTCCTGAGGTCCCCGCGTCTTTTCCTCGGGGCACAGGACCAGGACACCGGACAGGCCTGACCCAGACTGCTTCTGCTCCATCCGGGTAAAGTCCACCAGGCGTTTGCAACAGAGCTGTTTGGAGGAACCTTGTTTTTTCAAGAAACACTCCATACAGAAGCTCTTAGAATATTTACAGTGAAAACAGCCCTATTTTTGGATCCAAAACCGGCAGTTGGGCTTCTTGAGCCGACCTGTGGCATATCTTTTCCCCAAGATGCTTGGGGTTTATTAAGAAACATCTTGCCTGTCACCTTGACCTTGGTTATAGCGGGCATGGACTGTGAGAACTAGGCAAACAAACCCATCACAGAAGGGCACATACCATGCAATTTCACTTAAATGAGGTATCGGGGGTTGTCAGACTCACAAGAGCAGGCAGTAGAAGGGTGCTGGCTTCCCGGGACTGGGACAGAGGGCAGCGGGTGCGGCTGCTCGGGGCCACGGAGCCTCAGCTCTGAAAGGCGGCAGAGTTCCGGGGTCCGCTCCAGAGCGACGCGCACATGTAACGTTCACAACGCCGGTCTACGCGTGTGAGAATTTGTTAACTATATCTCACTGCATGCGTTTTTTACCACAATAAAAAATAACTTAGCTATTCCAATGGCGAACAAAGGTGGACAAGAAACCATTGACAAGGCTGTGTGTGGGGTCCAGGCCCCTCACTCCAGCTGACAGGAGGGCGAAACCGTACAACCTCTAAGGAGGCAGGGCATTGCTTGGTGATATCACAGGTACCGGCCTGCCACACGCCCTTTGACCCGGCGGTCACGATTCTAGGAGTCTATCCCACAGATACACCAGCAAAGGTGTAGGAAGACAGCTGCGCAAAGCTGTTCTCCGCAGGGCTGTGTGTAACCCAGAGCCAAAGCGTGATGGAGCAACTCCACAGCATGGAAAAGGAGCGAAGGGGAGCATCTCAGCTGTTGTGAACCAAATATTTGTGTTCCCTCCAAAATTCATACAGTGATGAGCCAACCCTCACTGTGATGGTGGGGCCTCTGGGAGGTGATTCGATTCGGAGGAAGTCCTGTGATGGGATTAGTGGGCACAGAAGAGGAGAGGTGCGTATGTTGTACAGTTCAGTTCAGTTCAGTTCAATCGCTCAGTCGTGTCCGACTCTTTGCATCTCCATGGACCGCAGCACACCAGTCCTCCCTGCCCATCACCAACTCCCAGAATTTACTCTAACTCATGTCCATTGAGTCGGTGATGCCATCCAACCACCTCATCCTCTGTCGTCCCCTTCTCCGCCTGCCTTCAATCTTTCCCAGCATCAGGGTCTTTTCAAATGAGTCAGCTCTTCACATCAGGTGGCCAAAAAGTACTGGAGTTTCAGCTTCAGCATCAGTCCTTCCAATGAACATTCAGGACTGATTTCCTTTAGGGTGGACTGATTGGGTGTCCTTGCAGTCCAAGGAGCTTCCAAGAGTCTTCTCCAACACAGTTCAAAAGCATCAATTCTTCAGTGCTCAGCTTTCTTTATAGTCCAACTCTCACATCCATACATGACCACTGGAAAAACCATAGCCTTGACTAGGCAGACATTTGTTGGCATACAACTAAAATGTTTATGAATGCAATGATAGAATTTATCGAGTTTTCTCCAAAAAGAACAGAGGAGAGGGAATACGTGAGGGTCCAGAGGAAACGAGAGTAGTCCTGGGCGATGTGCTGAGCCTGAGTGCTGGGCCCACAGCAGTTCACTGGGGTCATCCCACCATTCTACTTGTCTGCATGTACTGGAAAACTGGCCAACTCATCCTTCCTCAAAGCACGTCAGTCCTGTATTTCGGCTCCCTTGATGTTGTAGACATAAAAAGGAGGTACCCTTTTCCTCTACCCTCTCAGCTCCAGTGATCTGTGAATCAAGCTTGTAAAAGGTATATTAATAGGAGAAAAATGTTCACTCTATGTGTAGAGCGGCGGAGCTCAGAAGGGTGCAAATCCCAACGTGCTGACCAGACCTGGAGGCGCACACGCTATTTTAACAAAGGGTGATAAATCCGTGCAGAAACGACAAGCCCAAGGGAAGGAGTTGGGCTTCAGGGGGCTGTGTATTTGAGAAGGGACATGTTTGGGAGAAGCCAATGGAAGATAAAGGTATTCACAGGGTTTGTCTGTGCAGACGCATCTCGGTGGGGCCTCCATCCCCTGTGATAAAGGCCGTTTCCCCTCCTGGTACTGGGGGGCAGGTGGGGGCGCCACACGGGGGAAATGCACACCCTGCTTTTAGGCAGACGGGACGGGCAGGGAGCTCTGCTGCTGGCCGCTCTTCCTCAGCTGCTCTCAGTTCAAAATAACCCTCGTGCCCAAGTGGCATATTTGGGGGCGGCCTATTCTAATCCCCTTCAGTGTCTCCCTCAAGACGAGAGCCAGGCTGGGCCGCCGGGAGCCAGACTCCCCCTGCCTCGGCACTCGGCCGCCCTCGGGCAGGGCCTCCTCCAGTCTCTCTCACTGGCTCCTCACCCTCTAGCCGCAGCGTCTGCATTCTGGCTGGCGGGGAGAGGGGAGGATGGGGAGCAGTGCGTCCTTCTCTTAGGACGGTAACCAGGTGCAGAGTTCTGAGACTCCGTCTCCTGTCTCAGTGGAGCCCAGAGGCCTGATACACTGGATTCCTCTTGCAAAGTGGGAGGTTTCTCACATTTCCACCTTATGCCTACTATTTTCTGGTAGCAATAAAATAAGATTTCATACCCTTTTCTCCCCCCAATCATCTTTGCCAGCGTTTGAACTGAAACACACCCTGGTATTCAAATAAAGTAACTTCTGGTATGAAAAATGGCAAGCCTTATGCCATAAAACTTCAAAACCAATCTAAAATTGGTGGAAGAACTCCTAAAGAGCCCTAACATCATTAAAAACAGAGTGAAGATATTAAAATTGAATTTTCAAAGGCCAAAGATATGCGATATTTCTGAACAGATGTCAGTAAGATGTTCCGTTGCTACCACCTTGAGACGAATGAAACAGGGCTGCTGTTTGTATGTATACTCAAATGTGCTTCTTTCCTGGATTCTCATCAGCTTTAATTTTCTTATTCCTGGAAAAGGCTTACTCAACCCTGAGGCTTTTTTCGTAATAAGACCTTTCCAAAGGCCTCTGGTTCAGTGGCACTCAATAAATCTTTTAAAGTAGTAAAATTGAAAGCAACATTTTTTAAATGCCCCAGGACAATATCCTGTCTCACAAACATGAGGATCATTTCTCAAGGAAGAGAATTTTTGTAAAACACTGACAGAGCTCGGCACAGCACACTTCTCAACTGTCGGGAGGAGATCTCTAAGAGCTCGCTGTCTAGTGAGAAAAGCCAAAATTCTCCGAACAGAATGGTGATTAGATTATTAAGGATAATCTGGTCCCTGATCCAGCAGTGATTCTCCACCATCAACAAGCTGGATGATGAATCAATCGGCTTACGAGGACTCGTAAAGAAAGAGAAAAAGGCCTTCCAACCCCTTCTGTGATACAGACCACATCATTCCAGGCAAAGATGAGATCTCCAGCTGTTAAACCGTTTTTTCTGAGTTTCAGAAAAGTAATAAAATGTATGGTTATGAAGAATGAAGTATCATACCTATTCGTGGAAAATATGTCCTAGAGAGCCATTAAATAAAATACTTTTATTTCCTTAAAACCTTGAAGTCGTAGGTCCTCTGATGTGACTAAGCCACACACTTTACTACGATGGGGACCCCTTGGACCCCCATGGTTTGTGTAGACGGAAAGTAGCTGCTCAGTCATGTCGGACTCTTTGCGGCCCCATGGACCGTAGTCCCCAGGCGCCTCTGTCCAAGGGATTCTACAGTCAAGAATACTGGAGTGGCTTGCCAATCCCTTCTTCAGGGAATCTTTCCGCCCCAGGGATTGAACTTGGGCCTCCTGCATTATAGGCAGATTCTTTACCGTCTGAGCCACCAGGGAAGCCCGAGAATACTGGAGTGGGTAGCCTTTCCCTTCTCCAGGGGATCTTCCTGATCAGGGATTGAACCTGGGTCTCCTGCACTGCAGGCAGGTTCTTCACCATCTGAGATTGTTTTAAAGTGAAAACATTTGGTCTTAATAGGGCTCAGGACAGGTCACCCCAAAATATGCCATGTTGGTTGGTATACTGATTATTTTAAATTAAAGTTACTCTAGAAACAGCCCATGTGTGAAGGACTACCTCTTCTTCCTTGGTCCCCATGAAAGTGCAAAATAAATCTCCCTAGGGAGCACCCTTCCCCTAGGGGGCACCCTTCCGGCACCAGGAGGCAGAGAGACGGCTCAACACCAGAGACGGAGAATTTAAGGCAGAGAAGTCTGTGTAAACAGCCTGATTACTTCTTCACTAATTCACTGCCGCCAAGCCCAAACCTCTTTGTCTTGTCAAATTTTCACAAATTTGTTGTTTCTTTGTCTGAAAAGTATAAAAGCTGTCTGCTTTGCTCACTTGTTTGAGTCTCACGTCTATCAGTTCCTGAATATAGGAATCATATTTGGTTTCCTCCTATTAATCTGTCTTACATCAATCTAAAGAATGCTGGTGTGATAGTATACAATTGCTTCTTAGTTTCCGGTAGAAATAAGGGTTTCTATGGGTCAAAGTTTCTAATATGTAATTAAAACTACTAGAAAGAATAAGGGAAATGTATGCAGCAAATGTAGGATATGTGTTTCTGGTAAGAAAAAGTATGAGAAATGGGCCTCTAATAATTTCCTTTTCATTAAAGAAATTGTTTTAAGATAGTTTGTACACAAGATGTAAAAATGGCAAACAAGTGCATGAAAAGATGCTCAATCTCACTAATCAGCGGGGAAATGAAAATCAAAACCATGGTGAGATATCACCTCACACTTGTTACAAGGGCCATGAAGAAAACCTACAGGAAATCACAAGTGTTGCTGAGGATGTGGAGAGAGGGGACATGTGAGCACAATCAGTGAGGATTGTAAATCGGTGCAGTCGCTATGGAAAACACTATGGAAGCTCCTCAAAAAATGAAAAATAGGGCCACTCTATGACCCAGCAGTTCCACTTCTGGGTATTTGTCCAATAGAAAGAAGACCATCACCTTGAGAAGATATCTGCACCCTCGTGCTGACTGCAACATGCTTCACAACACGCGGAGACAACCTGTGCTCATCAGCAGATGAATGGATTACACACACACGCATGCATGATGTGCCGTGGAATATTGTTTAGCCATAGAAAGAAGGGCATCCATGGGAATTCTCTGGCAGTCCAGTGCTTAGGGTTCAGCCTTTCACCCCTGGGGCCTGGCTTCAATTCCTGGTTGGAGAACTAAGACCCTGCCAGCCATGTGGTATGGCCAAAATAAAGAAAGACAACAGGGATGAACCTCTGAGGGCATCACGCGGAGACAGATCCCACAAGAAAGACAAGTACTGGATAGTCTCACTTGTATGTGAAATCTTTTTAAAATATTGAGCTGGAGAGGGTGGCAGGCAGCTCCATCTCCTTACAGAATGTAAACTGATGTAAGGTGACATGAGACTGAAACTGGGCTCTTTCTAAACTAGTTCTTGTCGAGGAAAGGCTGCATCTCCAGTTTCAGATGTGGCGCTAAGAGGCTCTCAGCCTTGCCTGCACACCAGAAGCGCCAGCGGAGCTGTCAGAATCTCCGAGGCCCGACACCCCCTCTGCGGCTCTGAGCCCGACCGTCTGGGTTCGGCCCAGCCATCGCTCTGTTTGTAAGGCTCTCCAGGTGATCTGATTGTGCCCTCATCCTGCCAGACACGTGGATTCTTATGCAGAGCTCAGTCTTGCAGCCGGTGATACACACAGGCAAAGCCGCTGCGTGCCCTCCCTACAGAGGAACAAAGGAGAAAGCTTGGAGCCGGGGAGAATGAGGGGCCTCAGCTTCTTCCCACTCCTGGCACAGGAGGGGCACGTGCGCACCGAGGAAGAGAGGACTGGCTTTTCCCACCTGCTGCAGGTTCTCGGAAAGCTGGGCCCTTGCCCTCAGGGCTGGGCGAAGCTCAGGTCAGTGGCTGCCAGGCAGGATCGCGTCCCTGGTGAGGCTCCACAAGCCCCAGGCTCCAGGCCGACCCAGCGAGAGGCCCCGGGTGGGACGGCCCGGAGGGTGGGGCCAAGGGTCTGCAGGAAAACAGCCATCCGTCCCTGAAAACCACACAGCCACAAATTGCATTTCCAAAGCAGAGCTGTGTGTTAGTTGCTCAGTCGTGTCCGACTCTGCGCCACCCCGTGGACTGCCAGGCTCTGCCCACGGGATCTCCCAGGCAAGATTACTGGAGTGGGTTGCCATTTTGTTCTCCAGGGGATCTTCCCAGCCCAGGGATCGAACCCACCTCTCTTGTGTCTCTCGCATTGGCAGGCGGATTCTTTACTGCGGAGCCGCCAGAGGGGAGGAGGGGCTGAATGGATGTGGTGAAGACGCCACATTTTCTCTGCAGTGTGTGATGAAAAGAAAAGTGAAACGGTGAGCATCCAGAGAAGCGCTGGATACTGAACCTGCCTAAAATGTCCAAACAGAATCCGGCTAAACATCTTAAAAGGAAAACTGAACTTGGTTTGACACCAGGCAGGACTCCGAGGGGCCGTCCTGGGCACAGCGCCCCTTCGTGTCCTCCGTCTGTTTTTCTCTCTCTTTCTCTGTCTTTCTAAGCTGATTCTGTTTGGCTGCACCAGCATGTTTAAGCTGCAGCTTGCGGGTTTTTGCTGCGGCAGGTGGCGTCTGTAAGTCGTGGCATGCCGGCTCTTAACTGAGGCGTGTGGGATCTAGCTCCCTGACCACAGATTGAGCCCCAGCCCCTGCACTGGGCGCACGGGGCCTTGCCTTATTTGTGGGAGAAGGGCTTCATCTCCTGGGTATTCCCCGTTTCCAGACAGCAGGCTCAAGAGTAACGGGACAGTAGAGTCACAGGATCCCTAGCCCCTCCTGAAGGGGTACAGATAATCCGGCGCATATCTCCTGAAGGGGTACAGATAATCCGGCGCATATCTCCTGAAGGGGTACAGATAATCTNGCATGATGTGCCGTGGAATATTGTTTAGCCATAGAAAGAAGGGCATCCATGGGAATTCTCTGGCAGTCCAGTGCTTAGGGTTCAGCCTTTCACCCCTGGGGCCTGGCTTCAATTCCTGGTTGGAGAACTAAGACCCTGCCAGCCATGTGGTATGGCCAAAATAAAGAAAGACAACAGGGATGAACCTCTGAGGGCATCACGCGGAGACAGATCCCACAAGAAAGACAAGTACTGGATAGTCTCACTTGTATGTGAAATCTTTTTAAAATATTGAGCTGGAGAGGGTGGCAGGCAGCTCCATCTCCTTACAGAATGTAAACTGATGTAAGGTGACATGAGACTGAAACTGGGCTCTTTCTAAACTAGTTCTTGTCGAGGAAAGGCTGCATCTCCAGTTTCAGATGTGGCGCTAAGAGGCTCTCAGCCTTGCCTGCACACCAGAAGCGCCAGCGGAGCTGTCAGAATCTCCGAGGCCCGACACCCCCTCTGCGGCTCTGAGCCCGACCGTCTGGGTTCGGCCCAGCCATCGCTCTGTTTTTAAGGCTCTCCAGGTGATCTGATTGTGCCCTCATCCTGCCAGACACGTGGATTCTTATGCAGAGCTCAGTCTTGCAGCCGGTGATACACACAGGCAAAGCCGCTGTGTGCCCTCCCTACAGAGGAACAAAGGAGAAAGCTTGGAGCCGGGGAGAATGAGGGGCCTCAGCTTCTTCCCACTCCTGGCACAGGAGGGGCACGTGCGCACCGAGGAAGAGAGGACTGGCTTTTCCCACCTGCTGCAGGTTCTTGGAAAGCTGGGCCCTTGCCCTCAGGGCTGGGCGAAGCTCAGGTCAGTGGCTGCCAGGCAGGATCGCGTCCCTGGTGAGGCTCTACAAGCCCCAGGCTCCAGGCCGACCCAGCGAGAGGCCCCGGGTGGGACGGCCCGGAGGGCGGGGCCAAGGGTCTGCAGGAAAACAGCCATCCGTCCCTGAAAACCACACAGCCACAAATTGCATTTCCAAAGCAGAGCTGTGTGTTAGTTGCTCAGTCGTGTCCGACTCTGCGCCACCCCGTGGACTGCCAGGCTCTGCCCACGGGATCTCCCAGGCAAGATTACTGGAGTGGGTTGCCATTTTGTTCTCCAGGGGATCTTCCCAGCCCAGGGATCGAACCCACCTCTCTTGTGTCTCTCGCATTGGCAGGCGGATTCTTTACTGCGGAGCCGCCAGAGGGGAGGAGGGGCTGAATGGATGTGGTGAAGACGCCACATTTTCTCTGCAGTGTGTGATGAAAAGAAAAGTGAAACGGTGAGCATCCAGAGAAGCGCTGGATACTGAACCTGCCTAAAATGTCCAAACAGAATCCGGCTAAACATCTTAAAAGGAAAACTGAACTTGGTTTGACACCAGGCAGGACTCCGAGGGGCCGTCCTGGGCACAGCGCCCCTTCGTGTCCTCCGTCTGTTTTTCTCTCTCTTTCTCTGTCTTTCTAAGCTGATTCTGTTTGGCTGCACCAGCATGTTTAAGCTGCAGCTTGCGGGTTTTTGCTGCGGCAGGCGGCGTCTGTAAGTCGTGGCATGCCGGCTCTTAACTGAGGCGTGTGGGATCTAGCTCCCTGACCACAGATTGAGCCCCAGCCCCTGCACTGGGCGCGCGGGGCCTTGCCTTATTTGTGGGAGAAGGGCTTCATCTCCTGGGTATTCCCCGTTTCCAGACAGCAGGCTCAAGAGTAACGGGACAGTAGAGTCACAGGATCCCTAGCCCCTCCTGAAGGGGTACAGATAATCCGGCGCATATCTCCTGAAGGGGTACAGATAATCCGGCGCATATCTCCTGAAGGGGTACAGATAATCTGGCACATATCTTTGAGCCATTTTGCAGAAACTAAGACCCCCTCCCCCCACCTCCATCTGAGGAGGATGGTGACCACATGCCTCCCACAGGCTCACAGACCCCAGACTGGCTGAAGCCTGCAGGTCGATGACTGAGATTCCTGAAACGTGCACCCCGTTCCCTCTCCACCAACCAGCCAGAAGCAGATCCATGCGCTGATCAGCCCCCTGCGACCTTCTTCCTAACGCTGTTGCTAAAACCCTAAGCTGAGCGCCCCAGGGATGACCTGTCCTTCCCAAAGTGTCAGAAGCTGTCTGGCTCCTTGTGGTGGCAGATAAGACCCGTCACCTGGGGCCTCCCTGGCAGCTCGGTGCTGGAGCCTCTGGTTCCCATGGGGGCCTGGGTTGGATCCCTGGTCAGGGAAGTGGAACCAGGACCGGGCACAGCCAAAATGAAAATGGCGGTGAAAGAAGAGACCCGCGCTGCCTGTCCTCGGCCTCCCGGCTCCACCCAGCCTGTCTCATGAGGCTCACTGCCTTGGATGCCATTTTGCTTGTTTGTTTTTAGATCCTAATTCCGTCATTCCAGACTAAATTCAGAATAGCAAAAAGGATAAATAACCCTTTACTTACCTCCTCTAACTCCAAGATCCACTCCTGAGAATGGTCCTCCAGGAGCCCCGGGCGTCCACGTGGCGGTCTGAGACGTGACAAACATCTGGAGACGCTTAAGGAAGCCAGTGGGCCTAGAAATGTCTTTCAGCCAGACTCTCCTAGCTCCTCAAGAGTGGAATGCCCTCGGTCTAGTTTTGTACCTCATGGGTTTTCAAGTGGCAGAAAAACGTCACCGTTTGGTTCATTATGGTTGTGGAGTAATAGTCACAGTGGATTCACTGAACCAAATCATGCTATTCACTAACAGTTTCATTTCACTTCACCTCATTCCTGGAAGTTGGGGTGACGGCATGGTGCCCGTGCTTTCTTCTGCCCTATCGAACTTGGTGATCTGCTAACACCTGCTGAGTCAGAACGTCTGGATTTTCCCATTTGTTCATGATAAGCATAGAGTGAGAGTTAGAGTAACGGAAGACACCTGACACCGAGTCTTATTTCCTGTAACCCCCCACCCCCCACCACCACCCAGAACAAGAAGTATCTTGCTGCTATTGATCAAAGACCTGCAGTGATTCACATCACCCCTTTCCAGATAACCCAGCGTGAACAGCTAGCATCACATTTCCTGGCAAGCAGTCGGCACTGAGAACTATTTTCTGGTGAAAGCTGACCAAGTAGAACATTTAGCCTCAGTCTAAGTCCCTTTTGTCTCTCTCAGGACTGAGCAAAGAGAAAACTGCTCAGCGTTTTCCTCAAAGCCCTTTATTAGACTTGAACAGAGCACTGAAGTCTTCTCTCTGGATGAAATGATTTTTTTTTAAACTTTTAATAGGAACACATGTTTTTATTTGTAATTTTGCGTGGTAATTCTGGTGACCAGTCTCTGTATTTTAGGGGAAAACAGTGGATACAATAAGCCGAGACAGCTTCGCCAGGCTCATGAGGTAGAGGAAGGAGGGCATTCCTGACCTTGAAGGTCATCATCTCCGTGGATTGATTTGTAAGCCACCCCGATAAAGTGCAGCCAATAGAGGAACAGCGCTGTCTGTTTCTCATCAGGACTCAATTCAGTCAGCATTCACTGAACATCTTTCCAACGTGCGCTGGGAGGTTGAGAGAAATAAGACACACAGTCCTGCTTTTGAGGAGCTGATGAGTCCAGAGGTGCTGGGCCATCCTGATAGTTTCTTGATTCATTAAGAACTCTGTTTTGATTTTATATGCTCTGAGAGGCTTTTGCAACAAACACTAATTTCTAATCCTGACATGACTTAGATTTTTGAATCAGAAGGCAGAGAAAGAACGAGGGAGCTGAGAGATTTTTTGACCAACCAGAAGTTCCCATCCACTTTGAATTCTCTCTTTTCTTTTAGCTATGTCATGTTTTGTTTGTTTGCTTGTTTTTCTTTTTTTCTAAACACGACCAAAGCTTCATATTGGATTCCAAAGATGCTCATATAAATTTTGCATGTATTGTGCTTAATTGCTCAGTCATGTCCAACTCTGTGACCCACTGGACTGTAGCCCCCCAGGCTCCTCTGTCCATGGGATTCTCCAGGCAAGAATACTGGAGTGGGTAGCCTATCCCTTCTCCAGGGGATCTTCCCAGACCAGGAATCGGGCCAGGGTTTTCTGTCTTGCAGGTGAACGCTTTGCCAGCTGAGCCACCAGGGAAGCCCCAGACTTTGGGTATATGGATGGAGTTCCCAGCGCAGCAGAGCGGGAAGTGTGCTGTGGTGAGTAAATGCTTTGTGACTTGTCCTTTGGTTTATTTTCAATGCCTTTTACAACTCCATCAATCAGCCCTTTATGTGAAATTTTTTCTGGAGATATTTTAAAACACAGGCAACAGCTTCTTACAGGTTGCATGAACCATTCACTATAAGGTTTTGGACCCAACTTCAAAGTGAATTTTGGGGGAGTGTACCCACACCACCAACAACAAAGGTCCATCTAGTCAAGGCTATGGTTTTTCCTGTGGTCATGTATGGATGTGAGAGTTGGACTGTGAAGAAGGCTGAGCGCTGAAGAATTAATGCTTTTGAACTGTGGTGTTGGAGAAGACTCCTGAGAGTCCCTTGGACTGCAAGGAGATCCAACCAGTCCATCCTAAAGGAGATCAGCCCTGGGATTTCTTTGGAAGGAATAATGCTAAAGCTGAAACTCCAGTACTTTGGCCACCTCGTGCGAAGAGTTGACTCATTGGAAAGGACTCTGGTGCTGGGAGGGATTGGGGGCAGGAGGAGAAGGGGACGACCGAGGATGAGATGGCTGGATGGCATCACCGACTCGANGATGTGAGAGTTGGACTGTGAAGAAGGCTGAGCGCTGAAGAATTAATGCTTTTGAACTGTGGTGTTGGAGAAGACTCCTGAGAGTCCCTTGGACTGCAAGGAGATCCAACCAGTCCATCCTAAAGGAGATCAGCCCTGGGATTTCTTTGGAAGGAATAATGCTAAAGCTGAAACTCCAGTACTTTGGCCACCTCGTGCGAAGAGTTGACTCATTGGAAAGGACTCTGGTGCTGGGAGGGATTGGGGGCAGGAGGAGAAGGGGACGACCGAGGATGAGATGGCTGGATGGCATCACCGACTCGATGGACGTGAGTCTGAGTGAACTCCGGGAGTTGGTGATGGACAGGGAGGCCTGGCGTGCTGCGATTCATGGGGTCGCAGAGAGTTGGACACGACTGAGCGACTGGACTGACTCAACTGGACTGGACTGAACTGGACTGAACTGGACCCACACCACCAAGGGGCATTTGCGTGTGCCTGCTCAGTTGCTGCAGTCGTGCCTGACTCTCTGGGACCCCATGGACTGTAGCCCGCCAGGCTCCTCTGTCCATGGAATTATCCATGGACAAGAACGCTGGAGTGGGTTGCCATTTCCTTCTCCAGGGGATCTTCCTGACCCAGGCATCAGACTCGCATCTCTTACGTCTCCTGCACTGGCAGGCAGGTTCTTCATCACCAGAGCGACTGCATCTGGGTGTCTGTCCTACAGTCAACTCAGCTCTGACTCATGTGTCTGGGGACAGCGTCGGAGCCCACAGTTCGGGGCTCAGTCCCACAAGCTGCTTCCACCAGAGACACCAAACACACGCCTGGGTCGTTACCTGTGCTTCTGACCACCGGCAATAGCTCAGTGGCTCCCAGGATCCCCTCCTCAGGTTCAATCGATTTGCTAGAGCAGCTCGTGGAACTCAGACTTTATTTCCTGGATTACTGGTTTGTCCTGAAAGATTATAGCTCAGGAATAGCGGGTGTAAGACAGGCGCAGGGCAGGTGTGGGGAAGGGGTGGAGATTCCACACCCTCCACAGGTGCCACCTGTTCCCCAGATGGCGTGTGTTGAACTCGGAAGCTCTTGGAACCCTTATCTTCCAGGGTTTATGGGTCTCCATGACGAAATCATGAGTGATTAAATAATTGACCATTAGTGACTGATGGAACACTCAGCCTCCCCTGCCTGGAAATCAGGAGGTAGCCCTGAAGTTCCAACCTGTTTTCATGGCTGGGTCCCTGGCAACCAGCCCTGCGTGCACCTCCCCCTCCAGCCCACCCGCCACACCCTCAGATGCTTCCAAAGTCATCTCACTAACAAAACCTCAGTTAATGTGGGGGTATGGGCTTGTTTTGAATGCCAAGACACCCAGTTCACCTTTATGACTTTGAAGCAATTTCAGGACTGAGGATAAGCGAGAAAATACATTGATAAAAGGTATTCCTGTTCTCGAGTTGCCCGTGGAATTCCAAAGGTTTGGGGGGAACTGTGAACTGGGATCTGTGGACAAAAGCCAAATATATATATGAGAAATATATGTTGGTCACCTGAGTGATCAAATAAATATTTATTATAGGTCATAATGTTGCAGGAAGGGGGACCCCTTCCAGGCTTGAAACTGGGCTCTTGTCTAACACTCGGAAATGAATTGTCTGAGGAGACACATGTGCGGACAGAGCAAGAGATTTTCTTGGGAAAGGGCGCCCGGGGGGAGAGCAGGAGGGAAGGGAGCCCGGGAGAGCCGCTCTGCTCGAAGTCTTGGGTTTTATGGTGATGGGATTCGTCTCCGGGTTGTCTCTGGCCAATCACTCTAATTCAGAGTCTTTCCTGGTGGAGCAGCATCCTCAGCCAAGATGGATGCTAGCGAGAGGGATTCCTGGAAGTAGACGGACGTGTGGCATCTCTTTTTGACCTTTCCCCATCTCTTCCAGTTGGGGGTGGCTTATTAGCTCCATATTCCTTACCAGGACCTCCTGTCGTAAAACAGCTCATGCGAATGGTTACTAAAGGCTCTGACCAGGGTGGGCGGGCTCGGTCAGCGTGCTTCCCCTGACAGTAATACTGCACACATTGAGCCAGAAACTCAAAACTATTTTTAAAGTATCTGTTTAAAATTTTACCAGATTTATTATCATCTAATGTTATTTATTCGACAATATTGTTTATTTGGGCTTTCCCAGTGGCCCAGGAGAAAGGAGCAGTGACCCCACAAGAGACTGACGCAGACATGCCCGTGAGTGTCCGGGAGTCTCTGGGGGAGGCGAGGGTTGGTGGCGGCCCGCTGCAGGGTGGGAGCATGGGACCTTTGGAAGGAGGTCGCCATTATCCTCATGACCTCCACCATAGGTGGCCTCAGGCCAAGCAACAGGGAGGGAACACAGCCCCACCCAGCAACAGAAAACTGGATTAAAGATTTACTGAGCATGGCCCCGCCCATCAGAGCAAGACCCAGTTTCCACCTCAGTCAGTCTCTCCCATCAGGAAGCTTCCATAAGCCTCTTATCCTTCTCCATCAGAGGGCAGACAGACTGAAAACCACAATCACAGAAAACTAACCAATCTGGTCACCTGGACCACAGCCTTGTCTAACTCAAAGAAACTATGCACCATGCCATGCAGGGCCACCCAAGACAGACAGGTCATGGTGGAGAGTTCTGACAAAACGTGGTCCACTAGAGAGTGAAGTGAAGTCGCTCAGTCGTGCCCGACTCTTTATGGCCCCATGGACAGTAGCCTGCACCAAGCTCCTCCGTCCATGGGATTTTCCAGGCAAGAGTACTGGAGTGGGTTGCCATTTCCTTCTCCAGGGAACCTTTCCAACCCAGGGATCAAACCCAGGTCTCCCGCATTGTAGGCAGAGGCTTTACCATCTGAGTCACCAGGGAAGTCCAGTCCACTAGAGGAGGGAATGGCAAGCCACTTCAGTGTTCTTGTCTTGAGACCCCCATAGACAGCATGGAAAGGTAAAAAGATAGGACACTGAAAGAGGAGCTCCCCAGGTGGGTAGGTGCCCAACATGCTACTGGAGATCAGTGGAGAAATAACTCCAGCAAGAACAAAGAGATGGAGCCAAAGCAAAAACAACACCCAGCTGTGGATGTGACTGGTGATAGAAGCAAGGTCTGATGTTGTAAAGAGTAATATTGCATCAGTTCAGTTTAGTTCAGTTCAGTTCAGTTGCTCAGTTGTGTCCGACTCTCTGTGACCCCATGAATCACAGCACGCCAGGCCTCCCTGTTCATCACCAACTCCCAGAGTTCACTCAGACTCACATCCATCGAGTCGGTGATGCCATCCAGCCATCTCATCCTCGGTCNACGACAGAGGATGAGATGGCCGGATGGCATCACGGACTCGATGAACGTGAGTCTGAGTGAACTCCGGGAGTTGGTGATGGAGAGTGAGGCCTGGCGTGCTGCGATTCATGAGGTCGCAGAGAGTCAGACACAACTGAGCGACTGAACTGAACTGAACTGATGCAGAGTAGATCATGAGAAACGCTTTGCTGGAAGAAGCACAAGCTGGAATCAAGTTTGCCAGCAGTAATATCAATAACCTCAGATATGCAGACGACACCACCCTAATGACTGAAAGTGAAGAGGAACTAAAAAGCCTTTTGGTGATAGTGAAAGTGGAGATTGAAAAAGTTGGCTTAAAGCTCAACATTCAGAAAACGATGATCATGGCACCTGGTCCCATCACTTCATGGGAAATAGATGGGGAAACAGTGGAAACAGTGTTAGAGTTTATTTTTCTGGGCTCCAAAATCACTGCAGATGGTGATTGCAGCCATGAAATTAAAAGACGTTTATTTCTTGGAAGAAAAGTTATGACCAACCTAGATAGCATGTTGAAAAGCAGAGACATTACTTTGCCAACAAAGATCCGTCTAGTCAAGGCTATGGTTTTTCCTGTGGTCATGTATGGATGTGAGAGTTGGACTGTGAAGAAAGCTAAGTGCTGAAGAACTGATGCTTTTGAACTGTGGTGTTGGAGGAGGCTCTTGAGAGTCCCTTGGACTGCAAGGAGATCCATCCAGTCCATTCTAAAAGAGATCAGAACGGGATGACAGAGGATGAGATGGCTGGATGGCATCAGTGACTCGATGGACATGAATGAGTGAACTCCAGGAGTTGGTGATGGACAGGGAGGCCTGGCGTGCTACAGTTCATGGGATTGGAAAGAGTTGGACAGGACTGAGAGACTGAACTGACACCTACTCCCATAATTTACATTTTATGATAACAGAATTAGCCAGGAGGTTTTTTCCAGAGACTGTCCTCAAGCAGGATACATTATTGTTATATAATCCTAAAGAATGTAGAGGGGGGAAAAGGTTTGTTCTTTCTTCCTCCTTGAAAATTCCAGACCCCTCTCTCCTTGGTGACCCTTGGACTTCTTAATCTGCCTAGGAATTGACTCTCTCACGTGGACCACTTGCTCAAGCATTAAGAATATTGGTCTATCTCTATAAGCTGGAAAAGGCTCCTTGTTTGGGGAAAAGTCATAAGTTGTAGTGTCTTGCCATTGTGAAAATCCAGTATCAGGGCAAAGTTCAAAAAACTCAGTTTAAAGAAGCAGCATCAAACTAAAAATAACCTAATGAAGGTTTTTTTTTTTTTTCATCAAAATTAGGTTTACCTGACAATATTCTTGGCACATTCACTAAAATTTGGTATATTAAGGGGGCTAATAAATAGCATCTTTTTCTTTGCTCAAGTTCCACATAATTCAAGAAATAAGATCCAGAAAAAACTTTTAAACAGATACATAACGATCAAAATATCAATGTCACTAATAGTTTTGCTAAAACATTGCTTAGTGATATAACAGAAATGGTCTTCCTAGTACTAAAACCTAAAATATATAGATTGACCATTCACTATGGGTAGCACTGAAGAATCCCATTCCTTCACACATGGTGGGTGCTCTGTGCCTTAAAGAGGTAGTGTGAAATGTCTTTTCTCCAGGCTGAAGCTTCTCAGGAGAAGGGAAGAAAGGTAAGGTGAGTTCACATGCCCATTTTCTCCCCAAATCCCAACAACATTCACAAAATTTAAAAAGAAGACGAAAAGTGATAAATAAGAAAAACTTTGCCTACAGTCTCAAAAAGGCTTTGCTCTAGAAACTAATCATGAAGGCAGGGGCTTTGTCTTCTTTAATGCTAGTTCTTGGCAGCTAAACCACTTCTTGGCACTTAGTCAAGCTCAGTGTTATTAATTGAATACTTATAGAAGCTTTAAAAAAAGTAGATTTATGTTAGCTTAATTTTCCCTAAAATACGGCTAAAAATTCAGAATAAATAAGAAAATTGTTTCAGTTCAGTTCAGTTCAGTCGCTCAGTTGTGTCTGACTCTCTGCGACCCCATGAATTGCAGCACGCCAGGCCTCCCTGTTCATCACCATCTCTTGGAGTTCACTCAGACTCGCGTCCATCGAGTCCGTGATGCCATCCAGCTATCTCATTCTCGGTCGTCCCCTTCTCCTCCTGCCCCCAATCCCTCCCAGCATCAGAGTCTTTTCCAGTGAGTCAACTCTTCACATGAGGTGGCCAAAGTACTGGAGTTTCAGCTTCAGCATCATTCCTTCCAAAGAAATCCCAGGACTGATCTCCTTCAGAATGGACTGGTTGGATCTCCTTGCAGTCCAAGGGACTCTCAGGAGNAGGTGGCCAAAGTACTGGAGTTTCAGCTTTAGCATCATTCCTTCCAAAGAAATCCCAGGGCTGATCTCCTTCAGAATGGACTGGTTGGATCTCCTTGCAGTCCAAGGGACTCTCAGGAGTCTTCTCCAACACCACAGTTCAAAAGCATCAATTCTTCGGCACTCAGCCTTCTTCACAGTCCAACTCTCACATCCATACATGACCACAGGAAAAACCATAGCCTTGACTAGACGGACCTTAGTTGGCAAAGTAATGTCTCTGCTAATATTGCATAAGAACCTGGAATGTTAGGTCCATGAATCAAGGCAAATTAGAAGTGGTCAAACAGGAGAGGGCAAGAATGAATGTCAGCATTTTAGGAATCAGCAAACTAAAATGGACTGGAATGGGTGAATTTAACTCAGATGACCATTATATCTACTACTGTGGGCAGGAATCCCTCAGAAGAAGTGGAGTAGCAATCATAGTCAACAAAAGAGTCCAAAAAAGCAGTACTTGGAAGCAGTCTCAAAAACGACAGAATGATCTCTGTTCATTTTCAAAGCCAACCATTCAATATCACAGTAATCCAAGGCCATGCCCTGACCAGGAATGCTCAAGAAGCTGAAGTTGAATGGTTTTCTGAAGACCTACAAGACCTTCTAGACTAACACCCAAAAAAGATGTCCTTTTCATTATAGGGGACTGGAATGCAAAAGTAGGAAGCCAAGAGCTACCTGGAGTAACAGGAAAATTTGGTCTTGGAGTACAAAATGAAGCAGGTCAAAGGCCAACAAAGTTTTGGCAAGAGAAAGCACTGATCATAGCAAACACCCTCTTCCAACTACACAAGAGAAGACTTTACACATGGACATCACCAGTTGGTCAATACAGAAATCAAATTGATTATATTCTTTGCAGCCAAAGATAGAGAAGTTCTATGCTGCTGCTGTTGCTAAGTCGCTTCAGTCGTGTCTGACTCTGTGCCACCCCAGAGAAGGCAGCCCACCAGACCCCCCCATCTCTGGGATTCTCCAGGCAAGAACACTGGAGTGGGTTGCCATTTCCTTCTCCAATGCATGAAAGTGAAAAGTGAAAATGAAGTCGTTCAGTCATGTCTGACTCCTAGCAACCCCATGGACTGTAGCCTACCAGGCTCCTCCATCCGTGGGATTTTCCAGGCAAGAGTACTGGAGTGGAGTGCCATTGCTTTCTCCGGGAGAAGCTCTATACAGTCAGCAAAAACAAGACCAGGAGCTGACTGTGGCTCAGATCATGAACTCCTTATTACCAAATTCAGACTTAAAATTGAAGAAGTAGGGAAAACCACTAGACCATTCAGGTATGACCTACACCAAATCCCTTAGGGTTATACAGAAAGTGAAAGTGAAGTCACTCAGTTGTGTCCGACTTTTTGTGACCCCATGGACTGTAGTCTGCCAGGCTTCTCCATCCATGGGATTTTCCAGGCAGGAGTACTGGAGTGGGTTGCTATTTCCTTCTCTAGGGGATCTTCCCAACCCAGGGATTGAACCTGGGTCTCCCGTATTGTAGGCAGATGCTTTTACCATCTGAGCCACCAGGGAAGTCCAGGGTTATACAGTGGAAGTGACAAATAGATTCAAGAGATGAGATCTGATAGACAGAGTGCCTGAAGAACTATGGATGGAGATTCATGACATTGTACAGGAGGCAGTGATCAAGACCATCCTCACGAAAAAGAAATGCAAAAAGGCAAAATGGTTGTCTGACGAGGCCTTACAAGTAGCTGAGAAAAGAAGAAAAGCTAAAGGCAAAGGAGAAAAGGAAAGATTTATCCATTTGAATGCAGAGTTCCAAAGAATAGTAAGGAGATATAAGAAAGCCTTCCTCAGTAATCAATGCAAAGAAATAGAGGAAAACATAGAATGGTAAAGACTAGAGATCTCTTCAAGAAAATTAGAGACACCAAGGGAATATTTCATGCAAAGATGAATGCAATAAAGGACAGAAATGATATGGACCTAATAGAAGCAGAAGATATTAAGAAGAGGTGGCAAGAATACACAAAAGAACTATACAAAAAAATCTTCATGACCCAGATAATCAGGATGGTGTGATCACTCACCTAGAGCCAGACATCCTGGAATGTGAAGTCAAGTGAGCTATTCCAAATCCTAAAAGACGATGCTGTGAAAGTGCTGCATTCAGGATGGCAGCAAATCTGGAAAACTCAGCAGTGGCCACAGGACTGGAAAAGGTCAGTTTTCATTCTGATCCCAAAGAAAGGCAATGCCAAAGAATGCTCAAACTACTGCACAATTGCACTCATCTCACACGCTAGTAAAGTAAAATTCTCCAAGCCAGGCTTCAAGTAGTACTTGAACCATGAACTCCCAGATGTTCAAGCTGGATTTAGGAAATGCAAAGGAACCAGAAATCAAATTGCCAACATCTGCTGGATCATCCAAAAAGCAAGAGAGTTCCAGAAAAAACGTCTACTTTTGCTTTATTGATTATGCCAAAGCCTTTGACTGTGTGGATCATAATAAACTGTGGAAAATTCTGAAAGAGATGGCAATACCAGACCACCTGACCTGCCTTCTGAGAAATATGTATGCAGATCAAGAAACAGCAGTTAGAACTGGACATAGAACAATAGACTGGTTCCAAGTAGGGAAAGAAGTACATCAAGGCTGTATATTGTCACCCTACTTATTTAACTTATATGCAGAGTACATCATGTGAAATGCCGGGCTGGATGAAGCACAAGCTGGAATCAAGATTGCTGGGAGAAATATCAATAACCTCAGATATGTAGATAACATAACCCTTATGATAGAAAGTGAAGAAGAACTAAAGAGCCTATTGATGAAAGTGAAAGAGGAGAGTGAAAAAGTTGGCTTAAAACTCAACATTCAGAAAACGAAGATCATGGCATCTGGTCCCATTATTTCATGCAAATAGATGGGGAAACAATGGAAAGAGTGACAGACTTTATTTTGGGGGGCTCCAAAGTCACTGCAGATGGTGATCTCAGACATGAAATTAGAAGATGCTTGCTCCTTGAGAGACAAGTTAGAAAAGTTATGACCAACCTAGACAGCATATTAAAAAAGCAGAAACATTACTTTGCCAACAAAGGTCCGTCTAGTCAAAGCTATGGTTTTTCCAGTAGTCATGTATGGATATGAGAGTTGGACTATAAAGAGAGCTGAGTGCCGAAGAATTGATGCTTTTGAACTGTGGTGTTGGAGAAGACTCTTGAGAGTCCCTTGGACTGCAAAGAGATCCAAGTAGTCCATCATAAAGGAAATCAGTCCTGAATATTCACTGGAAGGACTGATGCTGAAGCTGAAACTCCAATACTCTGGCCACCTGATGGAAAGAACTGACTCATTGGAAAAGATCTTGATGCTGGGAAAGATTGAAGGCAGAAGAAGGGGATGACAGAGGATGAGATGGCTGGATGGTATCACCGACTCAATGGATATGACTTTGAGTAAGTTCCAGAAGTTGGTGATGGACAGAGCAGCCTGGAATCTGAAGTCCATGGGGTCACAAAGAATTGGACACGACTGAGCAACTGAACTGACCTGAACTGAGTGGCTCGAATGGTAAAGAATCTGACGGCAGCGTGGGAGACCTGGGCGCGACCTTGTTGCTAAATACTTGAGCCTTCCCCCAGGAATGAGCTTATGGACTTTTCAGCGTTGACTTGGGAGAAGCATAACAAGCATCAGGGGCAGTTTTGGTGTGGTGGGTCACCAAACCATGACTGCATGTGTAGCAGGATGCTTTTTCAGAAACAAAGGTGTTGAAAAAATAAGATGCTAGTATAAAATTCATATGTAAACTGTAATTTAAGATACTATGAAGGAAAACCAGAGTACTCGATAGTTGGCTTTGAGGTACTTGGCTATCATTTGAGAAAAAACACATTTTATTACATTTTAAATAAAAATACAAACACAGGAAAAAACAGGGAACAGCTGTGTAATACTGTTATGGGGAATATCTTTCTAAGTAAGTCCTCGAAAGAAAGGGAAATGAAAAGCAACCTGAAGGAAGGGAGTATTTGTAACACATAAAATAATGGCGTGGTTCTAGCCACCACACACAGAAAGCGCCAGCAAATCTGTAATAAGACAAGCAAAGCCACAGAAAAGGGACAGAACCCGTGACATAGGGGTTTAGAGAAAAATAAGCAAAAATGACAAAATAAATGTGAAGAGATGCTCAACAGTACTCATAATCAGAAACATATACATTAAAACAAGATACATGTATGCCATCAGATTTTGAAGAGTTCTAGATTGAATACACAGTTTGGTGAATAGGCTGGAGAACTGAGTATTTTAAGTACCGCTAGTGGAATTACCTTGAGGAAGGCAGTGTAGTCTTGTACGTGGCATAAGGTAATGACTTGTTGACCTAATGCAAGATTACTTTCCTGAAGGAGCATGGACTTTGCTATCAGACAAAGCAGAATTTTTTTCCTGGCCATGCCATTTATTTACTAAGCAAACTTTAAGCAATTTACTTAACTTCTTTAAGCTCCAACTTCCCTTTCTAGAAAATGGAGCTACTTCCGACCTTTTACAATTGTGACATATAATGAGATAACATAGGCTGGGCTTCATCTAGGGGCTGCCCAGTTTATTTGCTTGGTAAACGGAAGAATTTATTTCCTCTTAATTTCCCTGGCCACGCAACAGAATTCCACATCCTCAGAAAATTTTACCCAGGCTCTCTTCACAGTCTCCCTCCTGGCCATCTGAGCGCCTCTCTGTCTTTTTTAAAATCCGGCCTCCACAGCTCTGCCCTTTTGTGCTGCCCGCGGTTCGGCCACGTCTCCCAGTCACGATGACTTAGCAGCAGCACCCCGGTTTTTTCAGCAGACTCATCAACACTGCGTTTTGTGGGTTGTATTGTCCTCCAAAAGATGTGTTCGAGTCCTACACCAGGCTCTTGGGAATGCCACCTGATTTAGCGATAAGGTCTTTGCAGATGTAATCAAGTTGAGATGAGGTCAGACTGGTCAGACTTCACTGGGGTGAAGGGGGCCCTGAACCCACTGTAACTCGGTGTCCTTATAAAAATAGGAGTTTGGATCTGAGACCACACTGGGGGAGCGCCAAGTGCTGGTGGAGGCAGGGGTCAGAGGGAAGCATCTCCCACCCAAGGAATCCCAACGTTGGCTGGCAACTCGGGAGCCAGGTGGAGGCTCCTCTCAGAGCCCCGGAGGGAGCACAGCCCCTCGGAGGCCTCTCCTCCGGACTTCCAGCCGCCGGAGCCGGGAGCGGCTGAGTCTGCTCCACGGAGTCCCTGGTACTTTGGTGAGAAGCCCGAGGAGGCTGACACGCTGCCCCCAGAGGTCACCGGGCTCCCAGGTTTGATTCCGTCACCATCTGTGGCTCAGATGGAGGGGGTACCCGGTTTTGACAGTTCTGGATAAATCCCTGAATATATAGTCTTGATGATCCAACAGGAAGCCAGGCGTAGACAAGGGGAGGATATTTAAGGACGAGATGGGCTAAAAAAAGTTCTAAGGAGACAAAGCAACAGGCGCGGTTAGCCTCGGGAGAGAGGGCTCGGGGCGGGCTCCCGACAGGGCGCCTGAAGGCCCCCCTCGCCCGGCCGCGGGCGGAGGGCGGGCGCGCAGCGGCGGTCCAGGGCTCCCGGGGCTGCCGGGCCCCTTTCCGCCGCCGCCGGGGCGCACAGCATCCCCGTGGGTGCACAGCGCGGGCACTGGGGCACCGCAGCAGAGGCTCGCCCCAGCAAGTCTCGGGGGCAGGGCTGGCCTGGAGGGCATCAGTCCCTCCTGAGAGGGGGCGCGATCGCCGTGGTGAACTCTGATTGGCGCTCCCAGGGGCCCTCTCCCCACAGCTCGGTCCGCATACTAGAAGCCCAGCCCTGTGTCTGCCGGAGGGTCGGTCTGTCTGTCCGCGGCCTCAGTGCCCGCGCTGACCCTCTCTTACCCCCGCCCCACCTCACCACTGAGGTTCCCGGAGGGACAGCTTGCGTCCTCGGGGATGACGTTTGCTGTAGGAACTTGGGACGAGTTTCGGCAGAGCTGCCCTGAGGATCACTGGGCATCTCCATCAACTGTAACGTCACAATTGAATCTTTGTAGGGATGATTAGGACACAATCCAGGACAGAGCCCTGTACGCTTCAGCCCTCCTGCAATGACCAACCTGTGTGCTTGGTCCTCCCCAGCCCACAGAAACTGATCGGAAGCCAGATGAGAAACTTAGGCCAGGCTTTACTGGGCCCCTGCTGCAGCAGGAGGCAGCGAAAACAAACAGGTTCCCTTGCTCACTCTCCGAGGGGTGAGCTGGTCCCGCACGTGGAGTGAGCGTAGGGTGGGTCTGGGTGTCAGCTGGAGGGGAGCTGAGGGGGTGTGCCCACCCCTTTGGTGGTGTTGGGTGTGGGGGGCATGCACCATACCCTGCTTTTGCTCCCAACACTGCTCGTCGGCCGTGGGCTTTTTGCCCTTCTGAGAGCTTTTTGTTCATAATTTGCCCCCACTGTGCGTACTTGTTTTGAGTCTGTTATCATTTCTTTGTATTATACTTTGTTGCTCGAGGAGATGTTAGTCCATGTGCAGGCACTGGGGCCAGGATCCCAGGTCTTGGTCTATCTCACTTCCCGTCCTGGAGAAGATTCCTTCAGGTGGGTCTCCCAGAGGTTGAAGGAAGCTCTCTCTTGGTGGGGAGGAGGGGGCCGTTAAGAAAATTTACTAGGATCTTAATTTTTCTTTACTATCTCTCCCAGCCAGTCTAGCAGATTCTCCAATGCACAGGATTCCTGGTGTGATCCTTTATAATCCTAAAGTTCCTCTGTTACCTGCACACAAGGGGCCCTGAGCCAAGAACTTTCTAGGCACACAGGTACTGGAGGCAAGATCAGAAACAGAGGTGGACTCAGCCTGGAGGAGCTGGAGATTTATGACAGCGTCTCGAATGTGCTCAACACGTCAGCATAAAGTTTTCTGGGATCGGAATCCTTACCATTAAAAGTGAGACCTATATCGCAGCCTTGAGGCGATTTCGACGTTTTATAGGGATCAGACTAGTAGCCAGGAGCTGGAAGGGTCCTCTGGGCGGTCAGGGGTGCTATTACCGCATCTAATTTAAAGAATAATACGTTACTTCAGTTCCAGCGTTTCGGGTTATTGGAGAGCCACCTTTTGTTGGGCACGGCTTTGGGGAACATCTCGAGGAGGGGAGCGAGCCTGTGTGCGTCCTCACGCCCAGAGCGACGGCTGAAAATCAGGGCCCAGGGAGGCCGAAAGCGTCAGGTGCTTCCCCCTGGGTTTGCCGCCAGTAAGTATGGGAAAGCCACGCTGTGCGGCTCAAGTGGAGATTCTAGTTAGTCCAGGAGGGACCCACGGCTCTGCTCCCTGGGACTTCTGTGAGTTAAGAAACTAAGATTACCAGAGGGAAACCTTTCCCAGTGAGTAGCTCTTCTAGCGTAAAAGCCATTAGTGCAAATAAAAACTTTGGAAATTTAAAAACAAAGGAGGCAGAGGTACCTTGGCAGTCGGCCCCGTGCTCCACTAGAGACAGAGTGTGTCCAACAGGGCCCAGAAAGCACCCTTCTCTGCTCATCTGCCTGGAGCCAGAGCGGGGTCTGAGGCAACGGTGTGTGTGAGAATGTGGGAAATACAGGTCTTCAACTATCTCGGTTACATCTTCCCTTTTCTGGAAGCATGATCTGAACAACTTGCTGCAGTGAGATCTCATTTGTCAAGGGAGAAACCCAAAGCAGAGGTGACAGATTTCAGGAAGTCCTCACAAAGGCCAGGGATGTCTCACCATTCTCCAGTTCTGTTTCTAAAACTCTGCTCCTGCCACAAATCCCAGGACAGGAGACTTGCCCAAGTTAATTTTATTCTGAAGAGAAACGCAGTGAAAGACAGGGGTCTGAGCTGCCTCTTCTTCAGTGGAACTTATAAGATTTGACTTAAAAATTCACTACTTCTTTCCTGCTTTATTTTCTGGAAAACTGGTGTAAATCCTGAAATGGAGGGAAAGTACAAAGAAAATGGTCTCTTCTTTCCCCCTGTATGTTTGCCATTCTCCAGTCCTTCTCACTCAGTCACACACACATACACACGAACCATTTCACTGGCCTTTCAGTGGAGATTCACGGCCCCAGGTTTGGAGTTTCTATCTCGTCTGCATTGCTTTGCTCGTCAGAGTTCAGAGTGGGACACGGGAACCACCGAAGGCAATTCAAGTGGAAAGGGGTTTTAGAGCAAGATGTTCTGTTTACAAACTCTCTGCAAGACCACAGTTTGGAAGTTTAAAAAACAAAACAACTAAGCATGCAATCACCACGTGGCCTGGCAATTACACTCTTGGGCTAAATGAAAACTATGGCCACACAAAAACACACACGAATTGTGTACACGAAACATTTACACGTTCCGACCCAAGACTAGAAGCGATCCAAATATCCTTCAGCCGGTTAGGGGCGGGGCTGCATGAACTGTGGGTGCCCACGGCGTGGGTGGGTTGATACACAGCATGGGGACATGGATCCCTGGGGAAACTCAGGCTCTGTGAACACATCTGACCCACAGACTGTGAGCTGGAGGAGCCCTTTACAGCACTTTGTGAGTGGGCCGCTGCAGGAGTCAAGGACGGAGTAGCAGTTCCCAGGGACGAGGAATGGCTGGGACAGGGTAGCGGGAGGGTCCTCGTGCTGTCAGAACTGCTCCGTACTTGGAGCTGGTGGACAAACAGACCCACACGTGCGATAAAATGGTGTGGAACTAAAGGCAAACCCGTACACCTGAGTACAAGCAGAACTGTGGAAGCTGCAGCGACGGCGTCTGGCCTCAGTGTCAGAATCCTGCTTCTGATGTTGCACTGCAGCGTCTGAGTGACCGCGGGGGAGATCGGGCAAAGGGTACATGGCGTGTCCCTGCATTATTTCGTACAAATACATTTTAATCTACAATCATGTCAATAAAAACATTGGTTCAAAAAGAAATCTTTGTATGGAGTGGAGGAACAGAAGCGGAGGGCTATCACTGGGCTGCTAAAGTTAAGGGTATACCGTCACCTTGCTCCAAACCAGAATCCAGGAAGCCGCTGCTGACGCCACTCCCCCTGGCTCCTGGTGAAACTGGGGCCTAAACTTGGAGTCCAGTTGCCAAACATCCTTCCACTGTGTGACCAGCAAGGAGAAAGACAGTGCCGTTTCCCTTCCACCTGTCACAGTCTGGCTGGTGGAACTCAATTTCTAAAACTCTAGATGCAAAATAATCCGGGAAACGTGGGCCTCTGCTGTTGCTGTTCCGTTGCTAAGTGTCTGACTGTGTGACCCCATGCCAGATTCCTCTGTCCTCCACTATCCTCCAGAGTCTCAAACTCATGGCCATTGAGTCAGTGATGCTATCTAATCATCTCATCCTCTGTCCTCCCCTTCTCCTCCTGCCCTCAATCTTTCCCAGCATTGGGGTCTTTTCCAGTGAGTCGGCTCTTTCCATCAGATGGCTAAAGTACTGGAGCTTCAGCTTTAGCATCAGTCTTTCCAATGAATATTCAGGAGTAATTTCCTTTAGGATGGACTGGTTGGCTCTCCTTGCAGTCCAAGGGACTCTCAAGAGCCTTCTCCAGCATGACAGTTCAAAAGCATCAACTCTTTGGCGCTCAGCCTTCTTCTTTTTTTTTCCAGATAGAATATGGAATGGGATTGGAAGAACCAAAAATGATTTTACCATTACCAGCTACTAGCTATGTGACTTCGGCAACAGCGTTTTACAAATTGCAGTCACCATTCTTAGGTGACATGTTACAAGGTTCTGGACACAATTCCAATCAATGTGTGTTCTGGGGCGGGTTTCCCACAGCACCAAGGAGCAATTCTCTCACATCAGCTGGGTGTCCTCCAGTACAACTCAGTTCTGATACTTCTCACCCAGAGGTGAGCCAAGAAGAGAGGCCGCAGAAGGAACCAGCCCTGCAGACACCTGATCTCGGACTCCAGCCTCCAGAACTGCGAGGAAACAGATTTCTGTTGTGTAAGCTCTCCATCTGCGGCAGTCTGTGTAAACCAGTGTGCTAGCCAGCCACTATCCCTGGGCTTCTCCAGATCTGGGGACAGCAAGGCCACAGAAATGTGTATCACCCCTGCAAGGCTCTTTGGTAGGCAAGAGAGCTTGTGCACAAGGGAGAAGGCAGAAACAAATGCCAGCTGCCTGATACGTTCAGGGAAGCGGTTTTAAGGGCCACGTGAGGGTGAGGACCACAGAAACCTGACTACCTTGTGCTCAGTTGTCTGACTGGTTGGCGTCGAGGTGAAGTTTCAAGCATCATCAACCACCTGATTTCAACAGGGCTGGGGTCCACGTGCTTGTCCTTGGCAGTTTTCATCAGATGGGGGTCTGCTTCCTGCAGAACAGCTGGGGAACACCTGTCAGGTCTTTATCTGTATCTTTCAGGGAACTGGCAGTTCTGTTGGGTGGGGCTTTACAATCCAGCTTTTGTTCTTTGGAAACTGTGTACATACATCAGGGAACAGAGAGAATCTTTCAAAAGCCCAGCCCTGCAGGTGCTCTGTTTTACTGGGCCTGCTTACTCAAGGCCATTCTTCCGTCCTTTTCCAAAATGACTGTACTATCGTCTTGCTTTCATCACCTTTTTTCAGAGACATTTTCTAGGGAAATATCCTTCCTTTTAAATCTCCTGCTGTATCTCGGAACTACCATTTCCCTCAATATATATATTTTTTAATTGTTTACAGGCCTTAAAATATAGTTGACCTTCTGTCTGGGGGTCTTCCACCGTCAGGCTTCTTAGCAGGACAGGTCAGAGATGTGAGGAGGGTCTCAGCTGCAGATAAACTTGGCACATCCTCCCTAAGTATCCGTTTTTTTTTCAGCAATTTTGGGGAAATGTTAAATAATTTATCTGCAAATTAATTCAAAGCATATTTATTTCAAAACAAGTTTTTAGTCAACTCTAGTAGATTTCATAGACATTTCTTGCTTATAGCAAGCTCCTCCAATGACAGTGTTTCCTCTCCTCTGCTTCAGGGCCTCTGTGTTCACCAAGGAGGTGAGTCACAGACCTTTCTTCAGTCAGTCTATGTAGAATGGACAGGAGAGAGGCAAGGGAATCCAANGAAGTGATGGGACCAGATGCCATGATCTTCGTTTCCTGAATGTTGAGCTTTAAGCCAACTTTTTCACTTTCCTGTTTCACTTTCATCAAGAGGCTCTTTAGTTCTTCTTCACTTTCTGCTGTAAGGGTGATGGTATCTGCGTATCTGAGGTTATTGATATTTCTCCCGGCAATCTCGGTTCCAGCTTGTGCTTCTTCCAACCCAGCATTTCTCATACATTAGTGGATCTCAAATGATTTAATGGATCCCTGAGATGGTTCTCTAGAAGCACCAGAGGTAACCCCACATCTGTTTCCACTTTCGTTAGATGCCAAGTTAAACCTGTTTTTTAAAGTGAACACTGTGAGATTTTGAAAGAATATTTCCAACACACACACACAAAGTTTGAAAAATGACTGCTCCTTCATTGTCTATATTCTACTTCCTCAGACTATAATAAAGAATCACATATGTTTTAAAGTTAAATGGTATAATATTAACTCTAAATGGAGTGTGAACATTAAAAATGCATAATGTAAGTCAACAACAACCTAAAATTTGAACAAGCATAATTCCCTTCCTCAAAAAAATATCACAAATGATCCAAATGAAGGAAGAAAAGCTGGAAAAAACAAGCAACAGAAAAGGAAAAGAAAAACAGAAATAAAATTATAAGCATAATGACTCTAAATACAACCATATCCAAAAATATGGTAAATATTAATGGTCTAAACCATTCAATCAAATGCAGGGACAGCTNAATGAAGGAAGAAAAGCTGGAAAAAACAAGCAACAGAAAAGGAAAAGAAAAACAGAAATAAAATTATAAGCATAATGACTCTAAATACAACCATATCCAAAAATATGGTAAATATTAATGGTCTAAACCATTCAATCAAATGCAGGGACAGCTAGAATGGACTTTTTTTTTTTTAATGTGACTGTTTACTTTCTAGATGTAATATATTAGAATTATAGTTTAAAAATAGTATTGGTAAGAGGACATTTCAGAATGAAAAAAACAAATTCATCTTTATAAATCTTTATGAATCTTATGGTAGAGAAGCAAGGCAGATGAACTAATAGTTAAAAGAATATCAAACAGAAGCAGAACATTTCTGTTACCATAGCAAATTCCATAATTAAAGATAGAAAATTTTACACTCTGCCCTTGGCAACTAAGTATAGTTAACTAACAATAATATGTTGGTGTTAGGTAAATAGCATAGCGAGTTGATATTTTACACATTATACTTCATCTAAAGTTATTACAAGATATTGGCTATATTTCCTGTATTGTATATTACATCCTTATTTATTTTATAGCTAGTAGTTTATAGCTTTTAATCCCCTTCACCTATTTTGCCCTTCCCCCATCCCTTTCCTCATTAGTAACTACTAACTTGTTCTCTGTAACTGTGAGCTTGTTTCTATTTTGTTATGCTTGTTCATCTGTTTGTCTTTCTCTGTCTAACATATCAGTAAGCATAATACCCTCCAGATCCATCTATATTTTTTTAAATGACAAAAATTCATTCTTTTTTACGGCTGAGTTATATTCCATTGTGTGTGTGTGTGTTTTGTGTACACCACATTGTCTTTATCCATTCATCTATGATGGATGTTAAGTTGCTTCCATATCTTGACTACTGTAAATAGTATTGATATGATCATTGGGGTGCATGTCATCTTTTTGAATCAATGTCATTTTCTTCAGATATTTACCCAGGAGTAGAATTTCTGGATCATATGGTAGACTTATTTTTAATTTTTTGAGGATTTCCATAATGCTTTTGATAGTGGCTGCACCAATTTACATTGCCATCACCAAATACTAGGATTTCCTTTTATCACAGCCTTTCAAACACTTTATTATTTGCCTTCTTGATGGTAGCCATCCTGACAAAGATGAGATGGTATCCTTTTGGTCATTAGATGCATTTTCCCTAATGGTTAGAAATATTGAATATCTTTCCATGGATCTGGTGACCATCTTCCTGTCTCTTTTCAAAACCCCTATTCAGGTCTTCTACCCATTTTTAGTTAGGTTGTTTGGATTTGTTTTTTTTTCAATATTGAGGTATATGAGTTTTAATATACTTTGGATATTAACCCCTTATCAGACATCAGTTGCAAATGCCTTCTCACACTCAGTGGGGCTGACTTTTTGTTTTGCTGATTGATTCTTTTGCTATCCTAAAACTTTTAAGTTTTATTATGTCCCATGTGTTATGTTTGCTTTTGTTTTCTTTGCCTGATGAGATCAATTCAATAAAATGTATTGTCAAAGAGTATTGTTGTTGTTGTTCAGTTGCTTAGTTGTGTCCGACTCCTGGAAACCCCATGGACGGCAGCATGCTAGACTTCCTTGTCCTTCCCCATCTCCTGGAGCTTGCTTAAACTCCTGTCTATTGAGTTGGTGATGCCATCCAACCATCTCATCCTCTGTTGTCTTCTTCTCTTCCCACCTTCAATCTTTCCCAGCAATAGTATCTTTTCTAATGAGTTGGCTCTTCACATCAGGTGGCCAAAGTATTGGAGCTTCAGCCTCAGCATCTTAAGATTTCCTTTAAAATTGACCGGTTTGATCTTGCAGTCCAAGGGACTCTCAAGAGTCTTCTCCAAAATCACAGTTAAAAAGCACCAAATCTTTGGCACTCTGCCTTCTTTATAGTCCAATTCTCACATCCATACATGACTACTGGAAAAACCATAGCTTTGACTAGATGGACCTTTGTTGGCAAAGTAATGTCTCTGCTTTTTAATATGCTGTCTAGGTTGGTCATAGTTTTCCTTCTAAGAAGCAAGCATCTTTTAATTTCATGGCTGCAGTCACTATCTACCGTGATATTGGTGCCCTCCGAAATAAATCTTTCATTGTTTCCATTGCTTCCCCATCTAATTACCGTGAAGCAATGAGATCAGATGGCATGATTTTAGTTTTTTGAATGTAGATTTTTAAGCCAGGTCTTTCACCCTCCTCATTCACTTTCAACAAGAGGATCTTTAATTACTCTTTGTTTTCTGCCATAAGGGTGCGGTCTTCTTAATATCTGAGGTCATTGATATTTCCAGGACTTATATGATACCTTTTTTAAAATATAAATTTATTTATTTTAATTGGAGATTAATTACTTTACAATATTTTATTGGTTTTGCCATACATCAACATGAATCCACCACAGGTATACACGTGTTCCCCATCCTGAACCCCCTCCCTCCTCCCTCCCCGCGATCTTAAAATTAGATCTTCAATCAATTGTGTGTTTATTTTTATATCTGAGAAAAAGTTCTAAATTGTTTCTTTTACATGTAGCTATACAGTATTCATAACATGACTTATAGAAGATAATATCCTTTCTTTATTGTATATTCATGCCCCTTTTGGATAGATTAGTTGGCCATATGGGTTCAGTTCAATTCAGTCGTTCAGTCATGTCTGACTCTCTGTGACCCCATGAATCGCAGCACACAAGGCCTCCCTGTTCAACACCATCTCCCGGAGTTCACTCAGACTCATGTCCATCGAGTCTGTGATGCCATCCAGCCATCTCATCCTCTGTTATCCCCTTCTCCTCCTGCCCCTAATCCCTCCCAGCATCAGAGTCTTTTCCAATGAGTCAACTCTTCACATGAGGTGGCCAAAGTACTGGAGTTTCAACTTTAGCATCATTCCTTCCAAAGAAATCCCAGGGCTGATTTCCTTCAGAATCGACTGGTTGGATCTCCTTGCAGTCCAAGGGACTCACAAGAGTCTTCTCCAACACCACAGTTCAAAAGNTCCCTTTTCTCCACACCCTCTCCAGCATTTATTGCTTGTAGACTTTTGGGTCGCAGCCATTCTGACTGGCCTGAAATGGTACCTCATTGTGATTTTGATTTGCACTTTTCTGATAATGAGTGATGTTGAGCATCTCTTCATGTGTCTGTTAGTCATCTGTATGTCTTCTTTGGAGAAATCTCTGTTTAGTTCTTTGGCCCATATTTTGATGGGGTCGTTTATTTTTCTGGAATTGAGCTGCAGGAGGTGCTTGTATATTTTTGAGATTAATTCTTTGTCCGTTGCTTTGTTTGCTATTATTTTCTCCCATTCTGAAGGCTGTCTTTTCACCTTGCTTATAGTTTCCTTTTGTTGTGCAGAAGCTTTTAATTTTAATTAGGTCCCATTTGTTTATTTTTGCTTTTATTTCCAATATTCTGGGAGGTAGATCATAGAGGATCCTGCTGTGGTTTATGTTGGAGAGTGTTTTGCCTATGTTTGTCTCTAGGAGTTTTATAGTTTCTGGTCTTACGTTTAGATCTCTAACCCATTTTGAGTTTATTTTTGTGTATGGTGTTAGAAAATGATCTAGTTTTATTCTTTTACAAGTGGTTGACNTGGTTTATGTTGGAGAGTGTTTTGCCTATGTTTGTCTCTAGGAGTTTTATAGTTTCTGGTCTTACGTTTAGATCTCTAACCCATTTTGAGTTTATTTTTGTGTATGGTGTTAGAAAATGATCTAGTTTTATTCTTTTACAAGTGGTTGACCAGATTTCCCAGCACCATTTGTTAAAGAGACTGTCTTTTCTCCATTGTATATTCTTGCCTCGTTTGTCAAAGATAAGGAGTTCATCAGTTCAGTTCAGTTCAGTCTCTCAGTTGTGTCCGACTCTTTGCGACCCCATGAATTGCAGCACGCCANATTTTCGCTGGTACCAGCTATGTGCTAGGCACTGTGCAAACCCTCTTTGGGTACATTTGTGCATTATTTAGTTCCCAGGAATAATTTGCAAGGGAGGTCTTAACGGATTTTCGTACCTATTTTGGAAGCGAGGATTCAGAAGCTCAGAGAAGTTAAGCAACATTCCCAAAGTCACGGAGTTAAGTGTTGGAGCTGGACTTTGAACCAAGGTTTGTTGGGCTTGAGTGTGGAAGTGTTAGTCGCTCAGTCATATCCAACTCTTTGTGACCCCATAGACTGTAGCCAGGCTTTTCTGTCTATGGAATTCTCCAGGCACTAATACTGGAGTGGGTCGCCATTTCCTTCTCCAGGGGATCTTCCCAACCAAGGGATCGAACCTGGGTCTCCAGTGTTTCAGGCAGATTCTTTACCAGCTGAGCCACCAGGGAAGCCCAGTTTCAGAGGCAACTACTGTTTTGCTTTTGCTTGAACCTTCCCGAATGTGTCCTGGTGACTCTGAGAAATGAGGTCATCCGTGTGTTTTCAGTTCATTCTTTCACTTCCTTGAGGATTTCATCCTTATTTCCTAGGTCCTGCAATAATCAGAAAGGGCGGTTTCCTAGGCACCATGTTGGGAGGAGAGCGGCACTGCCACAATATTAACAATAATTACAACTAACATAATGTTCCAAGGGTTTAATAAGTTCCGGACACTGTTGTAAGAACTCACCAGACCTTATCTCATTTGATCCTCACAACACTCCTATATGGTTGACTTATTACGTTCCCTGTTTTTGCAGATGGAAAACTGGCTCAGATCAGTTCAGCAACTTGCCTAGGGTCACACAGCTAGTCACTGTGGAGCTGGGATTTGAACCGTGCACTTGGGCCCAGATACCACTTGGCAGAACTTTCTGGAAGCAGATGCTGTGGTCTTTGTGCCTCATGACTTGACTTCTGATTGGCAGCAGCCTCGAGAAGTGTTCCAATTGGGGGATGTTCTCTGGGAAATGCTTTCTCTTTACTTCATTTTGAGGAAACAGTCATTCCTGGTGGGTGGAGTTTCAGAGTGAATTTGAAACAGTTCTTACTTTTTGCTGCATGTAGCCTTCCATGGACTTGATGTTTATTTAACTTGGCCCTGACTCACTTACTCAGTTGGGCTCTCAGGTCTACCAAGCCCTGTCCTGCCCTCCTTCAGTGAGGGGGGAGCTCTGTTTACAGGAAGTGGGTCTCCTGTGCTTTCTTGCCTTGTTTCAGGCGACGCCCTTCCCTGCAGGTCACCCCTGTGTCCCCAGACCTTGGATCCAGGTCCACATCCTGTCTTAGGTGGCTGGTGAACCCTTGGGTGTCTCTGGCCAACCAAGACCACCAGCCCACTCCAGCCTTGGAGAGATTGGCCACAGGGGATCAGCATTCTGGCACAGGGCTCCATGCTCTGTCATAGTACAACTACGCACCTGAGGTTTCTATTTCAGGGAAGGGATACTCTGGATTTTTCTTTAATTCAATCCTTTCACGTAAAAACTTTTCTGCTTTAATTAAAAATTTTTATTGAAGTATAATTGATTTTCAATTTTGTGTTAGTTTCAGTTGTATAGCAAAGTAATTCAGTTATGCGTACACACATATCTGTTTTTTTTTTTTTTTTAAGATTCATTACCCTTATAGGTTATTACAAAATAATGAGACTAGTTTCCTGTGCTATCTAGCAAGCCCTTGTTTGCCTATCTTATACTACATAGGGCATATATGTTAAGTCTAAGCTCCTAATTTGTCCCCACGCCNTTTTTTTTTTTAAGATTCATTACCCTTATAGGTTATTACAAAATAATGAGACTAGTTTCCTGTGCTATCTAGCAAGCCCTTGTTTGCCTATCTTATACTACATAGGGCATATATGTTAAGTCTAAGCTCCTAATTTGTCCCCACGCCCCACCTCCTGCCATCCTCGTTGGCAGCCTTAAGTGTGTTTTGTATGTCTGTGAGTCTATTTCTGTTCAGCAAATAAGTTCATCTGTATCATTTTTTAGAGTCCATATATCATGAAAGTGAAGGTGAAGCTGAAGTCGCTCAGTCGTGTCCGACTGTTTGCGATCCCATGGACTGTAGCCTACCAGTCTCCTCCCTCCACGGGATTCTCCAGGCAAGAATACTGGAGTGGGTTGCCATTTCCTTCTCCAGGGGATCNGTTGAGGTATGTTCCTTCTATTCCTGCTTTCTGGAGGGTTTTTATCATAAATGGATGTTGAATTTTGTCACAGGTTTTCTCTGCATCTACTGAGATAATCATATGCAAAAATCCTTAGCAAAATTCTAGCAAACAGAAGCCAATCGTAACATATTAAAAAGATCATACATCACGACCAAGTGGGCCTTATCCCAGGGATGCAAGGATTCTTCAATATCCGCAAATCAATCGATGCCCGCTGCCTTCTTGAGGGAGGAGCTTCAGAGAGGAGCACTGTTGGAGCGCAGGACAGACAGCACTGTCCTCCCTCAAGTTTAAGACGCGAGTTAGAGCACTGCGGGAGCAAGAGCCGTCAGGGCGCGTCAGCGTGCTCAGAGCCTTTGAAGGGCAGATACCTGCGGGCAGGAGCAAGGCCACTTTGATTGCTTCTTCGACAGAAGTGTGGTGGGCGTCCTGCTCAGACCCAGAGCCGAGACGGGCTGGCAGGCGAGGAGGCCAGGCCCTGGGTTCCGCGCCCGCCTGGGGCCTGACGCGGCACCTTCGGCTGTCCCCCGGCCCCGGCGTCGTGCGGGGCAGGCGGACGTGACCTCGAGGAGACAGCGAGGCCGCTCTGGGAGGGCGGCTGGGTGGGAGGAAGGCCCCGCGCCCTCGGAAGAGATGAGCCTCGCGCTGAGAGAGGGTACGGGGCTGGAGAGGCGCTTTCTGCCTGACTTTGCCTCTTCAGAGTAACAAACCCTTGCCCAGAAGGAAGCCCCCAGCGACCTCGTCTGTGTCTCGGGGTCGTTGCTGAGTCTCGAGTGCCCCCTGACCCGCTCGCGGCCCGCATGCACCGCGAGGGCTGGGGAAACCCACCCGGGAATGAGTGGTCCCCGGTGGTGAGCGCACTGCAGGCCAGGCACCTTGGGCCCGCGTGTGCCAGCCCAGTCCCACCAGCTCCCCGAGGTGGGCCAGCTCCGGCCTCGCCTCCCCACAGTGCCACCGAGGAAGAGAGAAGTGTTTCTGAACCATCCTAGGCACATTTGATACTTAGAATAGAAAGTCTGAATTGATCAACATTCAGTAGCTAGAAAACTCCATGTATATGATGGCCCTTCTCTACCGTGCGGGACAGGGAGTGTCTTTCCACCCTTCTGCACACAGCACTGTGTACCCCCGTGCGTGCCCAGGTTGTCTTGTTTAGACGGAATCAGCTCAGTTCTCGGTCCTGAGGGTCAGAAGTGGGTTCCGTGGGTGCTCACCGCCCGTGGCACACTTGTGCTCAGCCGGCCAGCCACTCAGGAGCCCTCGTTTCACCAAAGCGGCTTGAGATCAGTCTTCAGCCTCCTGTTAGCTGTTGTGATAAATCATGAGCTAAGATTCCCAAGAGAGATTTCCCCTTAATGTAAGGCTTAGTCTGTCTTACTTTGTTTGTTTGTAGGACCACTTAGCTGATTTTCAGTGTGTTTTTTAGTAAATGCTCATGTTTGATGATGCTAAACATAAGGATGATAAGCAGCGGGCATCCTTCTCCAGTTCAGTTCTTCAGTTGAAAGTGAAGAGTGAAAGTGAAAGTTGCTCAGTCCTGTCCGACTCTTTGCAGCCCCGTGGACTATACAGTCCATGGAATTTTCCAGGCCAGAAGAGTGGGTAGCCTGTCCCTTCTCCAGGGGATCTTCCTGACCCAGGAATCAAACCTGGGTCTCCTGCATTGTAGGCGGATTCTTTACCAACTGAGCTATTAGGGAAGCCCATGTGTGTGTGTTAAAGCTCCATCACACTTCAGGATGTGAGCGTGGACTTTGTTTTCTCGCTTGGCACCTGTGAAGTCCCAGAGGGCAGGTGCGGGCCTGCGTGTTGGGGAGGAGGGTCTGGACGGGGCAGGCTGCTGGGAAGTCAGCCCTGAGCTGAGGGACCCTCTGGAAGGGAGCGCTGGCAGCACCTAGCCCCAGACGTGCTGATTCTGGGCTGCGTGTGGGGCCCCAGAGCTCTTACCTTGTCTTCTGGGCTTCGGCCGAAGAAACGCGTCTCCCACGGACACTGAATCTTGCCCTCGTTAAAGCACAGGACGGCCCGCAGCGGAGCACTCGGGAGGTGACCTTGAGGGCAGAGGTCACAGGAGAAGTGGTGAGCGGCTTCTCTGACCTTATCCCAGACCCTTCTTTCTGTGCAGCCGTGCAGGGAGCACTCACTCGGGGGCCCTCCGTAACAGGGATGGCAGCCTCGGAGTGGCGGGGCGGTGTGTGTGTGGAGCCGAGTGCGGGGTCTTTTCAGCCGCGTCCCCGCTGTGCCCACACGGGCCTGCAGGCCGTGCGTGCGCCTGTGCCCGCTGAGGTTAGGGCCTGTGAACCCGCGGTGCTCCCATCTTCCCTTCCATCGGGGATGGGGACGGAGAGCGGCGTCCAGACGGCGGTTTCAGAGCTTTCCCAACGCAGTCCACTCTGCAGGCCTTAGGATTCAGTGATTTAACAAAATCTTGCCAGATTTACTTGAAGAAAATGGCAAAAAAAAAAAAAAGGGTCTTTCTGAAATTCTGCGCTCTCCAATTCCGTCTCAGGCACGCTGTTTTCTAAAGTGCTTTCCCGGCCCCTGGGGGTTTCAGCAGCACCAAGCCTGTCCACTGTCTGTGTGTTTTGAGGAATCACGTGGCCAGTTCCCTGGGAGCATTTAAGATGCGTGGACTAAGCAGTTGTTTGAGGCCCCGTGAGTGGAGAGGGACGTGTGTGCACATCCCGTGTTAAGGGCACATGTGTACACACACGCGCTTCACTTCTTGGTTCCCAGGATGCTGTTTTCGAGAAATGATCTCAGTTTTTCTGACCCAGAGGAATTCACGTGAGTAACCCCATAGTCCTTCAGAAAACTGCTCTGGCAGGTTCCTATCGCAGTCTTCCCAGGATAATCTTCACATGGGAAGCCTTCCAGGGTAGAAGAGGAGGGGTCTCCTGTGAGAACCCTGTTTGTTTTTATTTTAATGGTGGGGTGCAAGTTGCTGTTGTGGGTGGTATCCATTCCTTCAGCAAATATTTGTTGACCGTCTTCTATGAACAAAACGCTTCTAGAAACAATGTAGATAAATGAGCTAATGGACAATTTGGATCTGATACAGACTTTCTAAGTTTTACTACAGTTCCAAGCTCTGTCATTATAACCTAGTATTTTGTTTTCATTGTGACATAGACAGCCAATTAGCTGATTGCCATTCTTCTCTTCCTAATGAATACAATTCCTGTGTTATCTGGATCAACTGTGTGCTTAGTTAAAAGATGGCATTTTCCAGCTTGCACAGCAGACACTCTGACTCTACTGAATTCCGGCCAACGAGTGTGAGTGGAAATGCTGTGTTGGCGAGCAGGAAGGGATGTGTATGAGGCACTGGGAAAAGTGCCCCCTTGGCCTTTACCTTTCCTCTTTTCTACACCTGGTATGTGGATGTGATGGCTGGAGCTCCAGCAGCAGTTCTGGATGATGAGGTAGTCTTGAAGACAGAAGCCAGAAGGACAGAAGGTGCCTGGGTCCCTGATTATAGTCGAGCCAGTGGTCAACAGCCACACCATCCCCGGACTGACTCCCGCCAGACTCTTTATGTGACGTGTGTTAGGGTTTAACTTAGACGCAGCTGCAGTGAATTATTGTGAGCACCTTAGGTTTCCGTGCTCATCGTCAGCTTCAGTGGCGTGACCGCGAGCCCCATACTGAGCGGACCTCGGGCTCCAGCAGTGCGCTCGTCCTGCCCTGTGGTGCCTGGAAGCAATCATTCCAGATGCAAGTAAGGAAATGCTCAGGTAAAGGAATACTAATTGCACTGATCCTGAACAAGTATGCTTGGAAAACTTGCCACGGAGGTTCTCAGAGCGCTCCCCAGATCAGCAGGTCTGGCATCAAGTGGGTGTTTGTGGTCGCCAGGCCGTACCTCGGCGCTCTGAATGAAGCTCTGGAGGGAGGTCCAGCCATCTGAGATTCGACATGTGGTTCAGATGCAGATGGTGGTCTGAGATCGCGGCTTTGTGACCTGCATCTTGTCACTCAGACGGACAGACAGGCACACGCAGCTGAGGCTGGGGGCGGCTGGGGGTGGCTGGGTCTGGAGTTGCTGACGCGGCCGTTTGGGTCCTGCTCGCACTGTGCTCCCTTGCTTACCGAGGAGCTGGCAGAGGAGCCCGTAAGGAGACTGGAGACCAGTGCAGCCGGGCTTCTGATGTCTGCTGGAGCTGCCCCGGGGCACGCCTGGCCCGGCCAGCTGTGGTGAGAACCCAGAGCCACCTGGTGGCGGAGGACACGGCAGTTTGTTTGAATGGGGACATCTGATTTCACATTTGGATGTCTGTGCTTTTTATTACGTTTTCTGTTCTATTATCAAACTATTTCAATGGAAAATGGACAGATTGCGCCTCACCTCAACCCCTGCCCACCACCCTCTTCAAGAAAAGTGTTAAATACTGGTACATTTTGGTCCATTCTAATTTCATCTTACTGATTATTTGTTCAAAATGGATTAGTTTTCCTAACAAGTTGTGCAGCCATTTAAGGCTGTTCATCTCTTGTCCTGTCATGAAGGTGTCTGCTCAGCCCTCAGCCTTCCATCCTCGGCCCAGAAGGGCGCCAGAGGCCTTCGGTCAAAGTGCGCCACTGCGGAAGCAGGCACGGGGCCCGCGGTCGCCGCGTGGCCCGTATGCACGGGGCCCACGGTCGCCGCGTGGTCCGTATGCCAGCTAGTTGCTGTCCTTTAGTCGCTAAGTTGTGGCCAACTCTTTGTGATCCCATGGCCTGTGGCACACCAGGCTCCTCTGTCCTCCACTATCTCCTGGAGTTTGCTCAGACTCATGTCCACTGAGTCGGTGATGCCATCCAACCATCTCATCCTCTGTTGTCCCCTTCTCCTCCCGCCGTCAATCTTTCCCAGCATCAGGGCCTTTTCCAATNTCTGTCCTCCACTATCTCCTGGAGTTTGCTCAGACTCATGTCCACTGAGTCGGTGATGCCATCCAACCATCTCATCCTCTGTTGTCCCCTTCTCCTCCCGCCGTCAATCTTTCCCAGCATCAGGGCCTTTTCCAATGAGTAGGCTCTCCGCATGAGGTGGCCAAAGTATTGGAGCTTCAGCTTCAGCATCAGTCTTTCCAGTGTATATTCAGGACTGATTTCCTTTAGAATTGACTGGTTTGATCTCCTTGCAGTCCAAGGGACTCTTAAGAGTCTTCTCCAACAAAAGCATCAATTCTTTGGTGCTTCTCCAGTTCAAAAGCATCAATTCTTTGGTGCTCAGCCTTCTTCACGGTCCAACTCTCACACCCATACATGACTACTAGAAAAACCATAGCTTGGAATATGCAGACTTTGCTGGCAAAGTGTTGTCTCTGCTTTTTAATATGCTGTCTAGGTTTGGAATAGGTTTCCTTCCAAGGAGCAAGCGTCTTTTAATTTCATGGCTGCAGTCACCGTCTGCAGTGATTTCAGAGCCCAAGAAAATAAAGCCTGTCACTGCTTCCACTTTTTCCCATCTACTTGCAATCAAGTGATGGGACCGGATGCCATGATCTTAGTTTTTTGAATGTTGAGTTTTAAGCCAGGTTTTTCACTCTCGTCAAGAAGCTCTTTAGTTCTTCTTCATTTTCTGCCTTTAGAGTGGTGTCATCTGCATATCTAAGGTTGTTGATGTTTCTCCCAGCAATCTCGATTCCAGCTTGTGTTTCATCTAGCCCAGTATTTCACGTGATGTACTCTGTATGTAAGTGAACAAACACAAAACGTTCATTTTTCCATAAACCACTACGGGAAACATTGGAGGGACGTTTTAAAAGTCATCTTAAAAAATCCTGACCCGTGAAACGAAAATCACAGCCTGAATGTCACAGCGGCACACACACGGCATGCACAGCGGGGCTGCTGTACTGTGTCTGAAGAAACTCGGCGTTTTGTCTGCGAGTAAGTCAATAACAGGAACTCAGTCATAAATGCTCTGGTTTCCTGCCGGTTTGGCCCCCCGGAGCCCCCTCAGGCTGGCAGGAGCACGCATTTAAATAGCAGCTGGCAGTGTGGCCAGACAGGGAGGCCAGCATTATTTCTAAATTGGGGAATTGTTCCTCAGAAATTTCTTTTCTTATATATTCTTTTCCAATTTTACCATCATTTTTCATTTCAAAATTGAATAAATGTCTTCAGAGTGACAGGAGAGCCTACACTGAATCAATAAGTGTTGCGCCCTCCAGTCCAGCCTCGCCCCCGCAGTGGCCTCAAATAACTTGAGCACATAAGCATCAGCCTTTTATTAATTGGACAGGCCTTCAGAAATGAGGAAAAGTAACTTGTGTTGGCACTTTGATTAACGGGCTTCCCACGAACACGCATTCCTATAAAACTGACAAGCATGAACCATTCAAGACACACCAAGCGCAGTTCTGAGGAGCCTTTCAGATGGAGAGGCGGCCGGTGCCCCCCGGCCCGGGCCGTTGCTGGTGTCGCGGGCTGGATTTCCGGAGAGCCTGGCGCGTGGAAAAGGACTGCTGCTCTGGGCCTGGGCCCGGGGCCCGGGGCCCTCCTTCCTCTGCTCCTCCGCTGCAGACACTGTGGTCAGAGTGAGGGTGTCGGGTCAGGAGCAGCGTGCTCTGTGGAGACAACCCAGCAGCCGCGGCGCCGCCTTAGATCGAATTCCCCCACCCCGCCCTCCACCAGGACCTCCCTTCCTCTGCTGGCGCGTGGTCCCGGCCCAGCCTTGGGCGCAGCCATGGGCCGCGGTCGGGGATGCGGGCAGCCAGCCCTCCTCCTGATCCCAGGGCGCAGAGAGAAGTGCAGCGTTGAGAAAAGTGTCAGAGGCGACACCCGACCTTCAGGCGCACCGGTGTCAGAGGCTTTAATCTGTCGAGGAGAGTCAAAAACACAGGAAATCAGACTAAACCTGTATGCCACTGGACACAAGTGAGCGGTATTGGATGATGCAGTCTTTTATACGATGAAACAGAAGATTGCGTTTTTAAATATTTCACTATTGAAGCTGCATTTCGAGTGAGCAGGAGGCTCAGCTCCATGAACCAGGGCTGGGCGCTGTCTAGGGTGCGGTGGCCGCGCTTGCCTCTGCTGAACATCGGCTTGTCTCTTCCCGTCCTGCTGAGGACTGGGCACGAGGGTGTGACCCCACTGGTCAGGCTCCCTGGGCTCTGCTGCCCCTGCTCCAGACGCCAGGGCGTGCCCGCGTCTCGCTTTTGCTCCAGCTTGGTAGAAGTCTGATGTGGTGTAGAAGTTACTGACGCTTCTCACCTTTCCCAGTTTCCCAGTCCTAACTTTCTGATTGTGTAAAATGCCTCATCTTTGGGAAAGATAAACCCCTTGCTCAGTTCTGTNTAAGCCAAGTCCAACTCTTTGTGACCCCATGGACTATGGCACACCAGGCTCCTCTGTCCTCCACTATCTCCTGGAGTTTGCTCAGACTCATGTCCACTGAGTCGGTGATGCCATCCAACCATCTCATCCTCTGTTGTCCCCTTCTCCTCCCGCCGTCAATCTTTCCCAGCATCAGGGCCTTTTCCAATGAGTAGGCTCTCCGCATGAGGTGGCCAAAGTATTGGAGCTTCAGCTTCAGCATCAGTCTTTCCAGTGTATATTCAGGACTGATTTCCTTTAGAATTGACTGGTTTGATCTCCTTGCAGTCCAAGGGACTCTTAAGAGTCTTCTCCAACAAAAGCATCAATTCTTTGGTGCTTCTCCAGTTCAAAAGCATCAATTCTTTGGTGCTCAGCCTTCTTCACGGTCCAACTCTCACACCCATACATGACTACTAGAAAAACCATAGCTTGGAATATGCAGACTTTGCTGGCAAAGTGTTGTCTCTGCTTTTTAATATGCTGTCTAGGTTTGGAATAGGTTTCCTTCCAAGGAGCAAGCGTCTTTTAATTTCATGGCTGCAGTCACCGTCTGCAGTGATTTCAGAGCCCAAGAAAATAAAGCCTGTCACTGCTTCCACTTTTTCCCATCTACTTGCAATCAAGTGATGGGACCGGATGCCATGATCTTAGTTTTTTGAATGTTGAGTTTTAAGCCAGGTTTTTCACTCTCGTCAAGAAGCTCTTTAGTTCTTCTTCATTTTCTGCCTTTAGAGTGGTGTCATCTGCATATCTAAGGTTGTTGATGTTTCTCCCAGCAATCTCGATTCCAGCTTGTGTTTCATCTAGCCCAGTATTTCACGTGATGTACTCTGTATGTAAGTGAACAAACACAAAACGTTCATTTTTCCATAAACCACTACGGGAAACATTGGAGGGACGTTTTAAAAGTCATCTTAAAAAATCCTGACCCGTGAAACGAAAATCACAGCCTGAATGTCACAGCGGCACACACACGGCATGCACAGCGGGGCTGCTGTACTGTGTCTGAAGAAACTCGGCGTTTTGTCTGCGAGTAAGTCAATAACAGGAACTCAGTCATAAATGCTCTGGTTTCCTGCCGGTTTGGCCCCCCGGAGCCCCCTCAGGCTGGCAGGAGCACGCATTTAAATAGCAGCTGGCAGTGTGGCCAGACAGGGAGGCCAGCATTATTTCTAAATTGGGGAATTGTTCCTCAGAAATTTCTTTTCTTATATATTCTTTTCCAATTTTACCATCATTTTTCATTTCAAAATTGAATAAATGTCTTCAGAGTGACAGGAGAGCCTACACTGAATCAATAAGTGTTGCGCCCTCCAGTCCAGCCTCGCCCCCTCAGTGGCCTCAAATAACTTGAGCACATAAGCATCAGCCTTTTATTAATTGGACAGGCCTTCAGAAATGAGGAAAAGTAACTTGTGTTGGCACTTTGATTAACGGGCTTCCCACGAACACGCATTCCTATAAAACTGACAAGCATGAACCATTCAAGACACACCAAGCGCAGTTCTGAGGAGCCTTTCAGATGGAGAGGCGGCCGGTGCCCCCCGGCCCGGGCCGTTGCTGGTGTCGCGGGCTGGATTTCCGGAGAGCCTGGCGCGTGGAAAAGGACTGCTGCTCTGGGCCTGGGCCCGGGGCCCGGGGCCCTCCTTCCTCTGCTCCTCCGCTGCAGACACTGTGGTCAGAGTGAGGGTGTCGGGTCAGGAGCAGCGTGCTCTGTGGAGACAACCCAGCAGCCGCGGCGCCGCCTTAGATCGGATTCCCCCACCCCGCCCTCCACCAGGACCTCCCTTCCTCTGCTGGCGCGTGGTCCCGGCCCAGCCTTGGGCGCAGCCATGGGCCGCGGTCGGGGATGCGGGCAGCCAGCCCTCCTCCTGATCCCAGGGCGCAGAGAGAAGTGCAGCGTTGAGAAAAGTGTCAGAGGCGACACCCGACCTTCAGGCGCACCGGTGTCAGAGGCTTTAATCTGTCGAGGAGAGTCAAAAACACAGGAAATCAGACTAAACCTGTATGCCACTGGACACAAGTGAGCGGTATTGGATGATGCAGTCTTTTATACGATGAAACAGAAGATTGCGTTTTTAAATATTTCACTATTGAAGCTGCATTTCGAGTGAGCAGGAGGCTCAGCTCCATGAACCAGGGCTGGGCGCTGTCTAGGGTGCGGTGGCCGCGCTTGCCTCTGCTGAACATCGGCTTGTCTCTTCCCGTCCTGCTGAGGACTGGGCACGAGGGTGTGACCCCACTGGTCAGGCTCCCTGGGCTCTGCTGCCCCTGCTCCAGACGCCAGGGCGTGCCCGCGTCTCGCTTTTGCTCCAGCTTGGTAGAAGTCTGATGTGGTGTAGAAGTTACTGACGCTTCTCACCTTTCCCAGTTTCCCAGTCCTAACTTTCTGATTGTGTAAAATGCCTCATCTTTGGGAAAGATAAACCCCTTGCTCAGTTCTGTCTGCAGCTCACGTTTCTTTATCGCTAAGTTCCCTCCTCCTTTGCTTCTGATCCAGGGGTCTCTGGGGCATGATTAGAAATTATTGATGTAACCTTGGACCTCGCAGTCATCAGGAGGCCCAGCTTTCACATGGTGGAGAAGGGAAGCACGCAGCTTGAAAGCTATGTCACCGAAGGGGAAGCAAAGTGCAGTGGTTTAGCAGGGCCTGCAGAGACCCTCAGCACTTGGGACGCATCTCGTTCCTAACAGGCTGTTTTCCTGCTGTGAGACGGCAGTGCCGGGATGCCAGCTGACGTGGAGGCCTCTCCCGGACGAGACGGTGGTCTCAGAGCCCCGTGCACGTGTGCCTGCGGGTGCTCCCGTGTCCGCGCCCCTGGCCGTCACGGGAGGGGCCCCGCTTCCTCCCCACCGGGCCCTGGGGGTCCGGCCCAAGGGCCGCGGGGCTGGGGACGGCGTCCTCGTCGCAGCTGGGACTTGAGTGCCCGCTGGGGTCTGAGCCCTGCCCTGCTCCTCGGGCTCACCTCCCGCTGAGGCGCTTGCTGCTGCTCGGCAGGGACTCCTTCCAGAAGGGGCTGGAGGGCGGCCCGGGAATCTGCCTTTGGCCCCACAGCCCCAGCGGTCGGGAGGCCCGGCTTCCCGAGGGCGCCTCCCTCCGTCCGCCGCCCCCGCCGTGGCCCCGACTTGCAGGCACAAGCCCTTCGAGGCAGCCGGCCCGGGGAGCTCTGCACCCGGAGCTGTGTTACCTGGCGGGGGAGCGAGGCCCTCAGACTGCGCTGAGGCAGGCGGCGTCTGAGCCCCCGAACGGGCTTCTGCGAAGCAGACTCCGCAGCCGGGGCTCCCCATGCAGGCGCACGGTGCAGAGCCAGGCGGCCTCTGATGGGGAGTGTGGGCACGTGGATGGGCCCGGCCATCGACGCGGTCGGGGTGAGCTGCTTTCTCAGGACCACACAAGGAGGGGAGACACGGCTGGCCGAGGGGCCCCGCCTTTCCGCCGAATTCTTTTCCTAAAGCTGTCTACCTTCCTCAGGAAACGAGTCTTATAATAGCAGCCTGGCCTCCGCCGAGAACCGAGCCTGGAGGATGGGCAGAGCCACCCTCGAGGAGCTTCTGTCTGCGTCCACGGGCCGAGCAGTGTGGCCTTCCCTCCTGGGACGGGCCAGGAGCGCAGGGTGCCCTCGTGGGGGTCTGGGGCCCCTCCCGGGGAGCTGGCGGCGGCCGCAGCGCTGTGGAGCGGGCAGGTCGGCTGCTCTGGTTCCCGGCTCTGAGCTGTGTGCGCCTCCATTCAGGAGACTGCTGGGGCTCCCGGGCGCTGCTGCTGCCCCTGGACGCGGGCCCACCTCCCCGCCCGCTCCCTGGGTGAAGGGCTTGACTGTCCCTGGCTCCGTGGCAGGCATCCATGTAGAGCCGACTCCTCCACCGTCAGGACTGTCGAGTGCCCTCTGCTTCCCAGGCCTTTCTATTTTAAGATGGTGTTGCTTTTATAAAAGCACCCGAGGCATCTCTTTGGGACCTCTTTTGGCGTCAAGCAGAGTCGTAAAGACTGCCTCCTGTAACTTTCCTCTTGTCAGCAGATTGCACCTCATCGCCTTTTTTCTGTGTTTTTTTTTTTTTTTTACCCGCGTCTCTGACCACCTGTTGCCGCCTTTCTGGAGGTGAAGACGGTGTCCTGTTAGGAGTCCCGTTTGCTCTGTTCTGAGCTGCCCAGACCCAGGCAAGAGGTCAGCAGAGCCTGGGCAGACCTCCGCGTGAGCGGCAGTGTCTTTGCGTTTGTTTTGAATTAGGCACCTAGTGTAGGCGTCAAGCACTGTGGAAAAGGCCTGGGAACAGTGAGAGACCGCGGGGGTGAGCCGTCAGTAGTGGGTCCTGCGCTGGTGACAGCTGCGTTTATCGGGCGCTCCTCTGCGGGGCTGCACCGTGTGGCCGGCACTCCGGGCGCTGGGCGCGTGGGCTCCCTGTGGTCTCGGCACCAGCAGGGGAACCGGGGCGAGTCCAGTGTGGGCCCGGGCCGGCCCCCGGGTGTTTCTCGGTGCAGTGAGCGCGGCAAGCCACCAGGTGGCTCAGGCCGGAGCACTCTGGTCCTCGATGCCGCCCCTCCACATCTCCCAGTGAGTTTCAGTTCAGGGGCCAGTTCAGAGACACCGCTCCGGAGTTAACTTAACACCGTCTTAGACTCTTGCAGCGGAAGATCACCTTGTTGAACTGTGTCACTCCTCAGTGTTTACAAGACTTTGGACCTGTACACTGCGTTCTGCTGAGGTTTATAAGAAGCTTGAACAGTTATTTCCATTTCTGGCTGAAGTGAGCCCCCCCCCCNGGAAGATCACCTTGTTGAACTGTGTCACTCCTCAGTGTTTACAAGACTTTGGACCTGTACACTGCGTTCTGCTGAGGTTTATAAGAAGCTTGAACAGTTATTTCCATTTCTGGCTGAAGTGAGCCCCCCCCCCAAGTTGCTGATTTAGAAGATTGTAATGTTACAGTTCATGGGCTCGCAGAGTCGGACATGCCTGGGCGACTGAACTAAATAGTTATGTTTATTTTGACATATACATTCCATAGTTACAAGTAAAATGAATAGATATAGAAATTTAGACCATCATACATGGTTTATATGGTTTTAGTTTATGCTTCTGTTCTTTGAGAAATGAAGAGATGCACAGTGCCTAAAAAACGAGCACATAATTTTTGTGGACTTATTGTCTCTCATGAAGAATTAAAAAACCCACCTTATTCCATGAGAAGGACGTTCCTGTGTAGCTTCTCACTAACATTAGACAAGAAGTATTAAAATGCCAAAGTATTTCCTTTGTTTTAGGAATACGTGCAGTAAAGCAGTAAAGTTCAAATTAACCCTTGGGAGACTTGCTTATTTTTTTAGCAGACCATGACATAGGGTCTTAATTTTGGTTTATTTTTCAACCACAGATTTTCTGGAATTAGGATTTTTTTCTGATACAGCTAAGGCATATTAGAAAATAAAACAATTATTCAACAATTTAATGTTCAGTTTCCTGTTTATGTGGGTCTTTTTGCTTCAGTGTTTTTGGACCCTAACCCTAATCCTTAGGTATTGTCAATTCTCTTAGTGGGAAAAGGGAAAAGAAGGCGAAAGTCAAATCAGGTTCCGCCCGCCACCCCCC